>JAKUBK010000224.1:0-35783 GCA_030566875.1 Waltiozyma chaumierensis | reverse complement strand
ATCAAACATGTCTAGTTTTGAAAGGGCTTTACATTCTTGGACTGAAGTTAGTTTGCCAACTTTACAACAACAGTTGGATGATAAGGGGGTGCTTCTTAATGAGATTCAAAGCAAATCTTTAGAATCAAGAAAGGTATTAGCCACCAAGACCAAAGAATTCCGTAAATTGGAGGATCAATTGAAGCTTAAGGAGTTCAAATCCTTGTTGAAATTGTATCAACAAGAGGTGGACGCTCTTACTGAAAGATCCAAACAGGCAGAATCTAGTTTCTTCGATGTTTACAGATCGATTGGGGAACTCCCGGATCCCAAGCCATTGTTGGAAGCTTCGTTGGATTCAGTTATTGTTTCCCATGAGATTGACGAATTACGATCTAAGAATAATCAATTGCAAGAAGAGTTGTTGAAGTTGGCGGACTATGATCAATTGAAAGCCAAACTTCTAAGATTGGAGCAGAAGTCATCAGAGACTTTGAATAACCGATTGAAAATGAAAGAAGAGGAACTATTGGCTGTTTTCCAAGAGAAGGAGTCCAATTGGTCTGCTAAGGAGGAAAATTTCAATCAAAAATGCAAAGATTACGAAAAGAAAATACAAGAATTGCTTACCCAACAAAAGATTGACCAGATCAAACTGCAAAACCAAAGAAAGGCATTAGGTGTTGAAGATGATGAAACTGATGAGGCTCAAGAACTTGAGTCTGGAACTGAATTGGATCCAAAACTCAATGCTGCGAAATTCGATCAACTTCAAAAGGACTTTGAATATCAAAGATCGTTGAACAACAAATTGGAGAAAAGAAACGAAGAATTGATCAAGGAGTTGAGTTTGGCCAAGTCTGATAATCTTCAAACAGAAACGAAGTTGACCAAAGAGTTGAAACTTAATGAATTGGAGTCTGAAAACGCCACATTGGTTGCCACTTTGGATCATCTTAAATTGACTGGTGAATCCAAAAGCAAGAAGTCCCAATCGGTTATCAATAATCTTCAAAGAGATGTGGATGTTCTCTCTGGTGAGATTTCTACGTTAAAGACCAAGTTGGCGAAGTATAAGGATTATGAAGATATCAAGCAGGAGTTAAACACCTTACGTCAAATCTCCTTTGGCACAGGTGAGGATGAGGATTCAAGTGATGATGATGATGCTGGTGATGATGATGATGACGACGATGTTACCAAAGTGCAAGAGAATCTAAACGGCTCTCATGGAAGCGGTGGCAATGAAAAATTGGATGAGATTTTGATCAACAGAAACAAGAAGTTAACACAGGAGATCATTGACTTCAGGTTACGTTGTGAAGATTTACAAACAAAAGTCACACGTCTAGAACAAGAATCCAACCAATTCCAACAGGAAACTGTCAGATTATCAGAGCTTAATAACAAGCTTGAATTGGACCTATCGCACTTCCAAGCTACAGGACAATCTCCAGTTTCGATCCATCCAAGATTTGATTCCATGAGTATGGTTTCTGGTGTGGGTAAGTTGAACAACAGTCATACCAACAACAGGGCGGCATCGATGATCAGCATTGACGAAGGTGAACAATCATCAGGGAACAATCTAAGCTCAGTCTTACCGATTGTCACTGCACAAAGGGATAGATTTCGTTCTAGAAACCTGGAGTTGGAAACCCAATTGAAGGATGAACAACATAAGACCAAAGATTTGGAAGGAAAGATCAAGAAGCTGACCAAGGACAACACGGAGTTGTTTGAGAGAACGCGGTACTTATCGTCATTCAACAAGGGCTCAGTGCATAGACCTAACCAACATGGCATTGATTTAGAGAAGAACAACCAGTACGAGAAGAACTATGAAGACTCGCTTAACCCACTTACCAAGTTCAGAGAACGGGAACAAGAAAGAATATCCTCTAAACTTTCACCTTTGGAGAGAATCTTCTTGGGAGTTGCCAAGGCTATCTTAGCTAATAAGACATCGAGATTATTGTTCCTTGGCTACTGTGTGGGGTTGCATTGTCTTGTTATGTTGATGATGTTCTACGTTATGAGTTTACATGGTTCTTTGACACCAGACGTTGGGTTGGTTGAGAAGACTTCTAAGTTGGCTGGTGGTACAAATTTGGGGACAAGACCTTAGCTAGCCTTTAACATAAGATTCAATAAACAATGTGTTAATAAATAGTTGACGTATAATATATAGTTAAACATCTCTTGGATCAATCCCTTCATTGTTCTTCAACTTTAACAAAATCTTATCAATACGTCCTAAAATCGAGCTTCCATGTATTTTAACAACTGTGGAAACAACATCTTCAATAGGATCAGTCATAACAACATGATCACTTGACAGGGCTGTTTCTTTGTAAGAATCATCATCATGTGTTGAGCTTGACGTGGTGTTTTCAGGGCTTGTAGTGTTCTTTGAAGTAGTTGTTATTCTTGTTGTTGTACTAATTTCTTGGGTAAAGGGGGTAGTTGTGGTGTACATAAATGGATATGATAATTTGATGATCACTATATTAATAATTATTAATTACCTAGCTTAGAATTATTAATAGTGATCTATTAACTTTCACTAGATCTGGCTTTTATTATGGCTAGAAGTTTGATTATATTAAAAAAAGTACTACTAAATAAATTTTGATTTTAAAGAAAGTTTTTTTTTTTTTTTTATAATCTATAATTTTATCAAAGATAAGCTGCGGGGTAGATCTTATATAAAAAGATATAATTGATATCATTACTTGTCCCGTGACTGGCAACCAGGGCTTATTAAATGAATATGAATATTAATAATATAAAAGACCCGTTATATATATATATATTAGAGTTTGTACCTTTCCAATTCAGCAATATTACCATTCAGTTGGACCAAAGCAGAAAGCACAGCACTGTCTCTTGATGAATCGTTTAGAAGGAGGGTATGGCTAGAATAATTGGTGACAACAGAGGAAGAACCGAAATGAGTATCCGACACTGAAGGATTCATTAACGTAGATCTTGTTGAAGAGATAGGCGGCGATGAAGAAGAAGGAGGGGTGGTTGAATGTTGGCTATAGTCATTCATCCCTGCCGTTACTGTACTGTTCAGTGAATGTGCTCTTTGTGGATAAGCGCTTTCCAGAAGAAGTGAGTGATTTGAATTTAAAGGTGTTGGGGAGGAAGAGCTTGGATTGGAGTTGGACAAAGATAGAATGTTTCTTGGAAGTATACTGTCCAAGGAAGGTAACCTGAGCATATCTGACGGTCTGTGGACATAGTTGGTATCAGTTTGTGTACTTGAGGGAGAATCTTCCGCAGCGGGCTTTGATGAGATAGTCTTGCAGACTGTTTCTTCCATTCTGAAATTGATGTTCTCGGAATTTTCTGTCAACCTACTTCTTTTATTATCAGGCTCTGTATCTGTTGAGTCATCAGTACTGCTACTACTGTTACCACTGGTGTTGCTGGTGCAGCTGCTAATAGAGGAACACGAAGTCTTTCTATTGTCTCTTGGACGTTTACTCCGTGTTGTCTTAGTCACTGTAGTGGTGGTGGTGGCACTAGCAGCTTTGGACTTGGAAGACTTGGCTGAGCTGATGGATGAGCGCTTAGAGGCCACTGTGTACGGCGTGGTGTACTTCAAACTGGAAGAAAGCACCTTATGCAAGGAATATGGGATGACTAGACGGTTTTTATACTCCGAGGATTCAGGAAGAGACCTTGAGCTTGCTGTGATCTTAGCCGATAGATCAATGATGAATTGTAATTTGTTTGAACAAGCTGGGTGTTCGTTGGAAAGCAACAAACCGAGCAATCTCGTCAGCAAGGGGAATTGACTGGAGAAATATTCCGAGCCCTGCTTCAACCTGTTGATCAACTCGTCAAGACAAATGCTCAAAATCCCATAGAATTTGTACATGTTGGAAATCACGACGTTTGAAGAGGAAACAGTCTGGATGATTATGGAAACACAGAGACTTTCAAAGATCTCCAACTTCTCCCTTGTGCTTAGATCCAATGTCAATCTGGAAGGATCTCCCACGTTACAAATGAAATTGAAATTGCATTTCCAAGTCAATTCGTTTTCAAAAGTCAAAGTCAGAACTTGTTGGAAATATGGGAAACTATCAGCCAGAACCATAATCAAAGCTTGATGGAAGTTTGCAACGTTTTGATCAGGCGACACTGTGTTTGTGGAGATGTTGGAAGCCATAGATTCTTGTAAATGACGCAGGTTCTTCAAGATCACAGAGTTGTCTTCCAGTACCAGCTTGTAGAAGGATTCGTTGGATAGAGTCAGCAGTAGAATTTCTTGTAGATTGACGTTGCCAGAGTTTGGATTCTCAGTTAGATTTGCAACTTGAGATAATTCGTTTTGGAAATCGAACTTGAAAATATTGACGAAATTATGGAGAAAGTAACGGTACTTCAACTCAAAGTTGAACGTATTTGGATGGTTCAATTTATAATAAGAAAGAATCTTATAAACCTCAATCAACTTGACACTATCAATATCCTCCAAGCCGACCAAGTTCTGCAATCTGTTCATCAAAGTGTTGACATTACTGCTGATCAAATGAATAACTGGCAGCTGATTAGGAGATAAGTTGAAGGTCTTATTAGAAACAACCGCGTTCAAAAACAAAAGATGGTTCAAATTCAAGGGCAATTCGTTCAACTTGACAAGAATCCTTAAAAGATCTTCATAGTTCCCAAAATGTAAGGATTCGATGGCGAAATTGATAAGAATCTTGATGAAATCGTCGGTCTTGATGTCGATCAAGTGATGCAGGTTACTTGTAATCGATAGATTCTGGTACATGTTGGTCAAGTTGAGATAGTGAAGGAACGGGGAAATCTGAAGTTGCAAATCTTGCAGTTGTTGGTTTCCTAATAAGGCTGAAGATTTCAAGAACTCCAAATCTAAACCCACTGCTGCGCCTTCACGCTGAGTGGAGGCCTTGGAGCTGCTGGACTTCCTCTTGCTGCTACTGCTACTGCTGCTGCTGCTACTGCTGGTAGGACCAGGGGATGCTGAAGACGAAGAAGATATCCTTGACATTGACAGCTGTGAGGATTTAGATTGTGGAGGCTTTTTGTTTGAGAGCATTGGTTGTTTCTTGGACTGTGTAATAATTGTCTGGGAATCTTCAGTGAATCCCAGAATTGGAATAGATGAGACTTGTGGCTGAGATTGTGTCTGGGTCTGGGTCTGGGTCTGAGTTTGGGACTTGGGTTGAGAAGAAGATGAGGATGTTGATGGAATTTGATACTCTGAGTTGAACTTTTCACTGACAGGGCCCCCATTTACAACAGTGGTAACATTGTTGTTGTCAATATTATTATTATCGTTCTTGAAAATCGGAGTGTTAGCAGCAGCAGCAGCAGCAGCAGCGGAACTAGTCACTGAATGAGTAGTTGGAGTGGCACTTATTAAAGCAGTTCTTGTAGATGTGGTGGTAGTTGCAGAAGTAGCAGAACATGACGAACTTGCCGTATCCGATTTGAAGGTGTCTGACTTGATGACCAACTCATCCGTGTCGATATCCTTATGGACGTTCTTCAGATGTCTCTTCAGCATATCTCTTCTGACAAATGTTGCGTTACAAATAGGGCATTGGAAGGGTTTTTCATTGGTGTGGGATCTTTCGTGTCTTTTTAGATGTTCCAATCTGCCAAAGGCTCTTTGACAATAGTTACAGATAAAGTCCTTTTTCGTTGTTGTGTTTGTTGTAGTTGCTGAAGAACTGTTCGGAACCATCATATTAGACGTAACGTGTGTTGAAGATTTTCGACGGTTAAGACAATTTGATTGGATGATATAAGCGGGGAATCGTAGGCCCTGGATTAACTGGGGCTGGTGGATGTTTGTGTGTGTGTGTGTGTGTGTGTGTGTGTGTGTGGCAAATGTGCAGCTTATTATATATATATATGTATCAATATAAATAGCTGGGAATTATCTTTTGGGGATTAAATGATTTATAATTTGGAGCAACCCGCATTAAAAGTTTTAAGCCATATTATTTGAGATCAGGAATTATATTAATTATAATATAATAATATAATTTTATATAACTGAAAATCTGGGGGAAAACCGCTTGGATGCATATTTGCAAGAGGCGCTTTTGTTAATTTTCCCCACATTCAACTGCATATTTCAATGATTTTTACATTTTTTTTTCTATATAATTCGGTTTCTCGGGTCCATCTGTCCGCTTTTTCTTTAACAAATAATTGTGCCAGGGCGGGTTCAACCTGCAGCTATCTATGATGATAATATCACAATTTAATTATAATATTATTAATATTATAACTAGAATGCTTATTTTATCTAAAGACAGTCCAAGTTCCAACTGAGTCCTGACTTGCTTATATAAAGTAGTATACTCTTTCAAAAATTAATCATATTGGATTGATCTGATCTAGTGGAATATAGATGTAAGTTGATTTTGCAGTTACACAGCTCCATGGAACAAGATCTATATTATATATATAAACCTTGTACAAGATATATAGACGCCCTTAAATTATACAAAATATTAAAGGATCATTCAGGTCGAGTCAGGATAATAGACGCTGTGAAATATAAATACCTCATCTAAAGATTTTGGTACTGTAACCCGGTTCCGATTCAAGCCGTAAACAATATTGATCAACGTATATTTATAAATATAAATATTGACGTGGTTGACAGGTCTTAAATCCATGATCCCACTCGGATGCGAAACAAATTAAACTGTACCAGAACTAGCGACCCCTGTCATTTTTCTCAGGGTAAATACAATTATGTTACAGTACCATATTAAGACTGTAATATTGTTGTAATCACGACGTGGGGGTATTTTGAATCTTTCAGCCTTGTGTCACTAACTCCGCAATCTGGACACAAAGCTCCGAGAAGTTCATACATACACTTAATGCGCGGTATTATTAAATACATAATTAGTAATTTTTATTGGATCTACTAAAGGACTGTGTCACCTTCTTCATCTCCCTCTTCAATGTCCAAAGTACCGGTAGTATAGTTATTCAAAATATTATTCATATTACCACTATTAGTCCCATTTTCAATCCCATTTGATATCATCATAGAATCATCCTCAATACCATCGTCGTATTCTTCCTCCTCGATGATCAAGTTTTTCGATTTCTTCCTATTGAATCTCGAAGCTGGTAATAAACCTATTCCAGTAGTCGTAGTCGGGCCATTTCCATTGTTTGTAATTTTTCTACTGGATCTTTTTGTATAGAGACCGCCATTGGAGATGTTAGTATTGTAAATACTCTTTGGAAACACGGCACTCTCGTTGTATTTCTTAGAACGGCCAAACACGTTTGACGAGGCAGAACTTAGAAATTTAAAGGAAGAACCCAATCCACTACCGCCACCACCACCACCACCACCTGTAGTATTAGTGGTGGTCATAGTGCTTGAGCTCTGGTCGTAGAAAGAATCCTTTCTGGATGACGAAGTGGAAGAATTGCTAGAAATCAGACTTAAAGACCGTCTGTTGCGTGTAGCTGTTTCCGAAGAAACACCCCTGTAGTAATTCGGTCTGTTTGTTGTGGCCGTTGTAGATTCTGATTGGGTCGAGTTCAGGGACAGATCAGAAGCAAAGGTGTACTGGGATATCAAGGAATGCTGGGAGACCATTGATGCTGGTCTTGGGATGATGATATTGCTGCTGCAGCAGCTGCTACTTGATATCTGCGTGGGTTTCTTGTTACCTGCGCTCGAAGAAGCCACGATATTGTTCATGAATCTTAGAGGGGAGCCGGGCTCTTTACTAGTGGATTGTTGCTGGAGCTCTGCGTTGTTTGGCAGTTCGACTCTGGCGGACGTATTGTTGCTCACAGACACTTGTTCTTGCTGCTGCTGCTGCTGTTGCTTGTTCGGCTTTGAAAGCAGCAACGGTTCAGAAGAGTTTGGAGAAGGCGTGTTCCCCACGGCGAGAGGAATTGCATGTGGGCGTAGAACATTGGTGTTGAAAGACACCGATTGTAAGTTGGTGCTGACCAAGGCCGAACCTGTGCTGTTTGTGTTATTATCCAAAGACATCTGTTGATTGTTGTTGTTGTTCTTCTTTTTGTTTGGAGATGGCTGTCTGCTGTTACTATCGTTATTAACGCTGTCACTATTGCTTTTGCTAACATTATTATCTCGGACACTGTTTGAAAAGGACGACGGTCTTGAGACCAGAGAATTGCCAGAAGACCCGGATTGGAAGCCATCGCCACTGTTCTTAACATTACTCTGATGGATTTTGAAGAATTTCGAGATCTTGGTCATCAGTCCTTGTTTCTTCTTCTGTGTTTCATTGGTCGTTGTCGTGGTCATGTTCCTGTTGAATTCCAACGACTGGGCATCGCTTTCGTTTGGTTGTGGCGGCATAAAGCTGGCTGAAGACGGCTGGCATGAGTTTCTACTGTGAATGCTCGGGTTGAAATTGTTATTGATATTGTTGGAGGACTTGATGCTGACCATTCTTGAGATTGGCGGCGAGCTGATCGGCTCCATCAACTGGCTGACTCTTCTTGACGTCGACTCGGTGATTCTCAGCACAGTGTTCTTGCTTCGGGCCCTATACTTTCTCCACTGTTTCTTCTTTTGTCGTTCCAGCAACAATTCCCAGAGACCGGCAAGAGAGTCGCAGTTCTTGATAATCACAGACTTCTGCAGCTGATGGATGTCGATCCCCAAGCTTTTCAACTTCTTCAGCAGATGCTTCTCTGTTTTCGACTGGAAGAATTTCTGGCTCATCAGAGTCTTCACCAAGGCATCGCTGGCGTCCAGCAAAGACACCCCGAACCCTTCAAGAAACGGATGCTTCAATATTTCCTTCATGCTTGGTCTTAGTGTGGGATCCTTCTCAAGCAACCAAATCATCAAGCCGACAGCCTCTTCCGGAACATCCTCTTTATAGTTCGGCTCACTACCAACAATCTTGGCCTTAGTAAGCATCTCATCGTCTTCATCAAACGGCATTTCTCCATAGAGCAAAGTGTACAGGATCACCCCCAGAGACCAGGAATCGACCTTAAACCCATCGTACTTGTCCTGGTTGATAAGTTCCGGGGCCATATAAACAGTGGTGCCACAGATGGTCTCCAGCAACGATTTGGCCTCGCATTCCCTGGTGAATCCGAAATCCGTCAGTTTGGCATTCCCCTTCTTATCCAACAAAATGTTTTCCAATTTCAAATCACGATGGATACAGTTCAAAGAATGGGCATAATAAACAGCCGCTGTGATCTGAGCAAACAATTTCCGGGTCTCTTCGATTGGAATCCTCCCCGCAGAGAGCACAGAGTCATAAAGCTCGCCGCCGGGACAATACTCCAGCACCATCCATATCAATCCTTCGCTGACAACGACTTCATACAATCGTGTGATGTGAGGATGTGCAAATTGACGATGGTAATAAACCTCCCGTACTAAATTGGGATCATCTTTAGCGCCTGTTTTCAGAACCACTTTAGTGTGTGTCAGTTTATGGTTGGCTAGGTACACTTTACCAAAGGATCCCTCGCCTATTTGTCTGATTATGGTGTAATTCCCCACCTCACGGATTTCATGAGAGGAGAATTGAGCGTACAAAGTGTTGTAACTTTCTGCAATCTTGGCCTTTTCGTTTTGAGATGTCCAGCGGTTTCGCATCATCTTGTAGACTTGTAGGCTATTTGAATACTCTATGCAAACTTTGGGAGTTGAACTGTTAAAGAAGAAGAAACAAAAACACACAATGGGGAGTATAAATGCTGGATGAATGAATTGAAAATGCAAAATAATTTATAAAAGAAGGAAGTGAAAACACACACACACACACAGTTGCTAAACTGTAGGCTTAGATGTGTTGGAGCTTGATGCAATGGACCGTGGTGTACTAAATTTGTAGTTGGTTGGCTACAAAGTTGGCTTAATTGATTGCATACGCGTAAACAACAAATTACACATATGAATTTATCCACAAATTAAATTATTAAATTGATAGGCAGCTGCGGATATAGTGTTATAAGGGAAAATCGCGGGATTTTCAAAAAAAAAAAAAAAAAAAAAAAAAAAAAAAAAAAAAAAAAAACATACAGTGCACAACAAAACAGCTGATCTCTCGAGCCCAGATCGCTCTCACGTGCACTATCATCGCGATTTTTACCTAATATGTAACAACATGTACTGAATTATTGAGGTTTTTTTTTTTTTTTTGGAGGGCCAGTGGACAAATAAACATGGAAAAAACTCATAGTAGTAAATAGAAAATTAACAAATTAATTTAATCGGCTGGAAATAGTGGAGACCACATTCTCAAACCAGGCCCTGTTTTATTTTCTCTCTCCTCCACCCAACCACCTACTTGTCTTTCACCATGTCATACTTATCCAAGGCCGGTGCCAGATTCAGATTGGATATCAAAGATATCGCCAAGCATCGTTTACCATATTTCCAAAATCTTCAAGACAAGACTCAACCAGCGTTCATTAGACCACAAATCAAATACGATCTTCATGAAGATGGTAAGATTGAAACCGATTTCTCCAAACTGAAATACCTAGTTGGCGACCGTGTCATAATAACAAAGGGCCCAAAACAGGGGAGTATCTGTAAGGTGTCTCGTCATGTCGAACATGGCGGGTATATTTTGGATGAAAATGGACCAACCAGTACTGTTGTTGTTCCTAAAGAATTCTGGACCGAGGGTCAAAAGTCCCATGTCATCACCTTTCCTAAACCAGTGACCCAAGATCAAATCAGATTGGTTGCCGAGATTGAAGATGAAACCACTGGCAAGTTGAAAACCGTTGCTGTGGAAAACTTGGAATTCAAGGGCACTTATTTCGATGAAGATTACAAGAAGGTTTTACCTGTGAGATCCGTCCACGGTGAGCCAGATATGGTCATTCCTTATCCAAGACCCGAGGCTGTTGAAGATGGGCCTATGTCCACAGAGGTGGGCGAAGTCAGAGAACGTTCCTTCTTTGTAGACTCATTGGCCAGAGATTTGATTCCTAAGGAGGCCATGTTGACCATTAGAAATCCAAAGTCCAAGTGGAGAAGAGGCAAGTTGACGAGAACAGAAGTCAAGAAGTTGACTCCACCACAAATGCCTTTGACAGACGTCAAGAAGGCATACTTGGCCGATCTACAAGAAAGAGCTATGAAGCCAACCAACGTCATCACCGACGAAATGAAGGCCTTCCTTGGTGAAAAGATTAAAGCTCATGAAGCTGTCAAGTTGGAGCAGTTGAATAAGATCAGACAAGCTAAGAGAGATTTGAATCTCTAAGTATGAGGTATTACTCCTGTTAAAGTATTCAATGATTATACTCTAATTTGATCTATTATGTACCAACTCCCTGTATATATATATGTGTGTGTATATTGATTAGAAATTAATTCCATTATGTTTTTTTCAATATTATTTTGTAGTATTGTACACGTGATACTGTGAACCTATACATTGACTAAATATATATATATAGTATATAGATCTGGCTGTGTCTATTGTTGTTGTTCTTGTTCTTCAGTCTCGGAATTGTCCTGATCCTTAAGATCAACCTTATTCTTGAAATCGGTAATGATGGTATCAATAGGCGTAGAGCCGGAGTTGACCTTCAATTCATGGACTTTAACCTTCTGGATATAAATAGCTGGGACCATCCACTTACCACAACTGCATCTGGACCCCTTCCAGTTATACCCACCGACTCTTTGGTTACATTTAAAACAACAGAACTTACCTTCCAATTCATCCTCATTGGACAATTGCTTCTTCATCCAATCCAAAGGCTCCAAGAAATGGTGCGAGCATATGCTGTCAGCAGCCTCGACAGAGATGATCTTACGCTTATTAGGGACACGTCTGATGAACAAGGACTGCTTGGAGTCTTCTGAAGGAGGCTCATGAGGGACAAAGGAAGTGGAGTAGGCTAAGTGCTGTCTACACTTGCTGCATCTAATCTGAGTGACAGTGTCATCCTTAGCCGCCGGTGGTTTTTCCTCCTTGAACGAGTCTTGCTGGGAGACAAAGTCTCTGCCAGTTGGATCGTTCATTAGTGAGTGTGATAAGTACCATTGTCTGTATTCTTGGTCGTCTTCGTTGATGGTACAGCGCATGTTTTGGTACATTTCCAATTGCTCCATGAAGGAGTCGTTGACCCTGATCTTGTGCTCTTCTCTCTTTCTCTGGATAGCATGGAGGGACTGCTCGAGGTTCAGCTTGTACTTCTTCATAAGGTATGCGGCAAGGATTGAAACTGATCTTGATTGGCCAGCTTGACAAATAATGGCGATGTTTGTGTTGTGCTTCTTCTTGACACCGACCAAGATCTCGTCTTCTTCGTCCGGGAACAAAGCGGTGTTTATGAACTTGTTGGCTTCTTCGAAATGTTGGATGATGTTCTCAGAGACCAAGTCGTCTATCTCAATTCCCTTAATAGTGAATCTGTCATAATAATCTTCAGGTAATCTGCCTTTGAAAACGGTAAGAATATGTGTGATGTTGTGCTTCTCGGCTACATCACCCTCTCTGACAAAGGCATCGAACCCACTGAGATAAAGACCACCTAGAATTCTGTCCATATTGTTTGTATGAATGTTCGTGACGCTTTAATTAGTGGTAGATGAGCTATCAACCAGTTATTGAGTTTGCAAAAAAAAAAAAAAATTAATATATATATATATTTATGTACAGACTTACTAACTTTAAATTTTTTTTTTGCCTGCCAGAGTGCACGTTCTAATCTAGGTCACGTGTTATTTAAAACCTTTAAGTCACGTGAATAGCTGATCACATGGTTGAGGATAGATCACTAATCCAATATTTGATAAATAATGGTAAACAACTTGGATTTCGTCCATTTGTAGTTTCAAAGCTTAAACCTTCGATATTACACATCAGGAAAATAAAAAAACAAATTTCCCCTCCCAAACTTCCATCTTATCTTTCTTAGATCTTTCTCTTGATATTTTCTTTTGGAACAAGCGGTCATGAGATCAACCAGAAGAAGCATTCAATCTAAGAGCATGCCTTATGTTCAATTATCTTATAAAAAATCATCAAAACAAACAGATTATGAAACTATTGGTAGTAGTAGCGATTCAGATCATGAGAATGAATCTGATAAGCCTGTTGAGTCAGATGATGATTCTGATGATGATTTCCAAGATGCTGAAGAGCAACTTAAAGACGAAGATGATGAAAATGACGAGTCTGAACCTGAACGGGTTAGAGAAGAACCTGTTGCTTTAACCAAGAAGAAGAAGAAGGCTGCCACTACAACTACCCAAACTTCTATCACCAGTACTGCTACCACTTCAGACAAACCAATGTCTACTATAACAGCCCATGTCCCAAGAGCCGCTAGAAACACAAAGATCTGTATCAATTGTAAGGCAACAGAGACATACATGTGGTACAATACACCACCAGATTATCCTTTATTCCCAGGAAAACTCTGTGGTATGTGTTATCGATACAATCTCAACCATCCAGGTGAACTTCGTAAGCCACGAGCACGTGCGACCAGAGGTTCCACTCCACGGATTAGATCTTGTTTCAATTGTAAAAGTGAGAATTCTTTGAATTGGTGTTTTGTTCCTAAGGGATATCCTAAGACTGGTGGTGAGGGAAAGGATTTCTGTGGGAATTGTTATTCGTATTATAGGAAACATAAGAAGGTTAGGCCTGCTGAGTGGAATAAGTTGAAGAGGGGTCATAACGGGGATGGGTGTAAGAATAGGAATAAAAGTAAGAAGATGAAACAGGAACAAAGTCAACAAGGATCGGTTGAAGAAGAAAAAGAAGAAGAAGAAGATCAAGAGAACAATATCAATGCTATTAAAACTGGTGGGTTTGACACCACAGCCACTGTGATTATTAAGGGTAAGGGGGGCAAGAAGTCAACAGAAAGCCCAATTATTCCAACTGAGAACGGCCTACAATTGAACTTATACCATGAAACATCAACACTTCCATTCATAACTCAAGACGAATTGGCCGATTTGATCCATGATAATAGAGAGGATTTCAATTTCCTAATTGCGGAATTCATCAAGGAATTGATTAATAGTAATAGAAAGGCAGACGCATCAGCAGAACCTGAACAAGAACAAGGACCGGTCAATACCACACTTCATATCTCTCATGACCTTCAGGATTCAAACACTGGTGTTGCTGGCTCTGGTTTGATCTCAGAAATGGATGTTTCCGATTGGGATTCCGAAGACGAACGCCACTTAAAGGAGATTAAGAATGTCAGGCAAACCCGGTCTTCTTCTTCTAGATTATCTAACAAACAGAAGGAGAATATGAACGATTTGTATACTCAGACAGTGGAGAACATAGACTCTGATGTCGACATGAGTTCAGAAGAGGAAGAATAGCTTATAATGGCCGTGTGTTTTTATATTATATATATAATGATGAATATTAATTTTAAAACAATCCATGTGTGTAATATTACAATATTCAGACATCTAAACAACACTATACATAAAGACCTAGTACAAGATCACTGTCTCATATGTTCAATTCATGAGATACTCAGTTGCGTACCAGCTGTGCTTATCTATACAAATGTTGTTCATAGTAACACAGTTTCTCGTGAGCCAGTATAATCAGTGTAACAAGTACGTGCCCAGATTATTCAGCCAATCAACCAACCAATATCCAATGAATCCAGCCAATCGTAGCTGCAGACTTTCAGTTTCTTTTTTCCTCTATTCAATTCTCAATACATATGCTGATGAATTCTTCTTCGTTGACTGTAATAAATAGTTAGTAAAAACATGTTCAAAAGAACAAGACAAGGGGAGGGAGGAAAGGATACATACTCTCACCATCGTTATCCAAATCAAACTCATCAATCATAGCCCTCAATTCTTCATCAGACAAGTTTTCGCCTAACTCCTTAGCTACCTTTCTCAAATTTCTAAGACTGATCTTCCCTGTGTTATCCTCGTCGAACAATCTGAACGCACGACGGATCTCTTCAAGTGGATCTCTGTTCAACACTTTCTCTCCCACTGTGGTTAGACTTGTTAGTATAAGGAACAATAATCACTGGGTGGGAAATTAATGATTTAGAATACATACTAACAGCGAAGAAATCTTCATAATGCATCAAATTCCTCTCATCTCTATCATATTGATGTATCAACTGTAGGACTTCTTGTTTGGTGTATTCGAATCCAAGGGCTTTAATGGCTACTTTCAACTCATGGAAATCCAAGTAGCCGTCATTGTTCATATCGAATAGGTTGAAAGCTTCACGGATCTCTTGTTTCTGTTCTTCTAGAAGCTCCTTTTTAAGATGTGTTGTTGCTGTAGGGATATTGTTACTGTTGTTAATACTGTTGATACGTTGTTGGGACGAACTTGTGCCCGTTTGTTGCATTGTTCTTCTTGGAATTGAGGACATTGGGACCTTTTTTTTTTCTTTGTGGATCTGGGTTTTTATGGTTGTGTGTGTTCTTTCGTCTAATATAGATATTAAGATCGTTACGTGTGTGTTTTTACATCAAATTCCCTAACAGGTTTTGTTATTTATCATCTATATTTTCAATTTTGAAGGTGTGTGCGGTTTCTGTGTTTATTTACTTGTAGGAGTGGAATTTCCGAATTAGGCAGTTTTATGTAAAATTGGAATATTTTTTTTGGTATCTACTCATTTCCGGAAGGTCACGTGGTAGTGTCAATGTATATTCGGTCAGATTTTCAAAATCTAAACAATTAAATATATATTTTCTATATTATGTAATATGATTATGATGAAAGTTTAAATAATAAATCTTACATATGGATTGTTACAGTAATAAAGCGAATAGTAGTTTCCAAAGACTGTTCTAAATCAGATTCAATGTCGAAGCAACGTATTATTTTCCATAAAGAATCGCAGCCGCAAAACGAGAATTATTCATTAACACAAGAATATTCTGTCTCCAAAGATGCATTAGCAGAACTTCAAGATTATCAACCAGAAGATGAAGATAACAACAATCCAGGTGAAGACAAATTACTGGAAAGGTCTAGATTAAGGTCTAAGTTTGAAAGAGAATCCAAGTATCAACAAAGGCGTTATGAGCGTGAATTGTCTCCAGAAAGAGATCCATCTTTATCTGATGAAAAGCTGTTAGAGTTAAGAGAACAGGAACGTAAAGAACAACAGGAGAAGATGTTGGAAGAGAAGGAGAAAGAGCAAATTGAAAAAACTCAGAATGGTGATGATGACGCAGAAGAAGATGGTGGAAAGACTCCTCCTAGAAAATCACACAAGAGAAGAATCACAAGTATTCATGAAGAAGGAGATGATGAACAATCAATGGAGAAGAAGAAGGCACGTGTTGAACAACAACCAGTTCAGATTCAAATCAGATCAGAGCAAATGGAATCGTCTCAAGACCAGTCCAAGAATAAACCCAACAAGCCAGAAAAAGAAGAACTTACTTATACACTTCCAACAGTTTCCAATGTTCCTCAAATATCAACTTCATTAGTCAGTGAAATTTCAGGTGTTAAAGATTTACAATTCTTCAAAGAACAAGATCATAAACACTTCAGCAAACTTCTGGCATTGAAGACCACGACCGACCTTTCAACTCTGTCCCTTGAAGAACAAAAGGAAATCAGAATCATGAAATTGTTATTAAAAATCAAAAATGGATCTCCACAAGTCCGTAAAGTTGCCCTACGTACTATCACAGAAAGGGCACGTGAGTTAGGATCTAAGGCTTTGTTCAATCAAACATTACCATTATTACTTGAGAAATCTTTGGATGATCAAGAACGTCATTTGTTAGTCAAAGTGATTGGCCGTATTCTTTACAAATTGGATGATTTGGTGAAACCATACACTCATAAGATCCTTGTTGTTATTTCTCCATTGCTGATAGATGAGGATTTCACAACAAGACAAGAGGGGAAAGAAATCATTTCCAACTTGGCCAAAGCTGTTGGTTTGACACATATGATTTCCACTCTAAGACCAGACATTGAACATGAAGATGAATACATTCGGAATGTCACAGCTAGAGCTTTTGCTGTTGTTGGAAGTGCACTTGGGGTCTCGTCTTTGATCCCGTTTTTGAAGGCTGTTTGCAAGTCCAAGAAATCATGGCAGGTGAGACATACCGGTGTTAAGATTGTTCAACAGATTGCCATATTGGTTGGTTGTGGGGTGTTGCCTCATTTGACAGGGTTGGTGGAGTGTGTTGCCTCTAATTTGACCGATGAACAACTGTCGGTTCGTGTCATGACTGCTAATGCTCTTGCGTCTTTGGCAGAGGCTGCCTCTCCTTATGGTATAGAATCGTTTGAATGTGTGTTGGAACCACTTTGGAATGGGATTAGGAAGCATAGGGGACGGTCTTTGGCAGCTTTTCTGAAATGTATTGGGTTTTTGATCCCTTTGATGGATCAGGAATATGCCAGTTATTATTCCAGAGAATTGTTTAAGATTGTTCTGAGAGAGTTCAAATCACCGGATGAAGATATGAAGCGTGTTGTTTTGAAGATTGTTCAACTATGTGCCAAGACTGAGGGCATTGAGATCAAAGTATGGAAACGTGATTTGATTCCAGCTTTTTTCAAAAACTTCTGGGTCAGACGTTTGGCTTTGGATAGAAAATCAGCTAAAGACGTTGTGGAGACTACGGTTGTTCTGGCTAAGAAAGTCGGTGTTGCCGATTTGATTGGCCGTTTGATCGATGTTGTCAAAGACGAATCTGAACCGTTTAGGAGAATGGCAGTTGACGCTGTTGATAAAATGGCTTGTGAATTGGGAACCACGGGACTCAATGAAAGAACCCAGGAGTTGCTTGTTGACGCTTTGTTGATTGCTTTCCAAGAACAAACAAAGACAGATGTGGTGATCCTTAAAGGTGTCTCTTCGGTGATCAACTCGTTGGACTCACGAGTCAAGCCGTTTTTGGATCCAATCATCACCACGATCTTGCACCGTCTAAAGAGCAAGACGCCTGAATTCAGAGAACAATCAGCAGATCTTTTAGCCAACATTTCGCCAGTGTTTAAACCATGTGACGAATTGGACAAGTTGAACAAACTGAATCAAATTCTCTATGAATCTTTAGGTGAAGTGTTTCCAGAAGTGCTTGGGTCCATTCTTTTCGCCATGAACAACAATGTCAAAGCGATTGGAATCAAAGACATCCAACCACCAATCAACCAGCTGCTGCCAACATTGACACCGATCTTACAAAACAAACACGAAAAAGTGCAAGAATCAGCCATTGATTTGATTGGAAACATTGCAGACAAGGCACCAGACTATGTCTCGCCAAAGGAATGGATGCGTATCTGTTTCGAACTGTTAGAGATGTTGAAATCAACCAAACGTGGAATCAGACGTGCGGCAAACGACGCCTTTGGATACATAGCCAAGGCCATTGGACCACAGGAGGTTCTTGTGGTGTTGCTGAACAATCTCAGAGTGCAAGAACGTCAGTTGCGTGTCTGCAGTGCTGTTGCCATTGGGATTGTAGCAGAGGTTTGTTCGCCGTTCACCGTTTTACCTGCTGTGATGAATGAATACAGAACGCCAGACGTCAATGTCCAGAACGGTGTGTTGAAGGCCATGACGTTTATGTTTGAGTACATTGGCGGGGTCTCTGCTGACTATATGTATGCAGTGACTCCTCTCTTGGAAGACGCGTTGACTGACAGGGATCAAGTCCATAGACAGACCGCGGCTACCGTGGTTAGACATTTGGCTTTGGCATGTGTTGGGACGTCCAATGAAGACGTTTTTGTTCATTTGTTGAACTTGTTGATTCCGAACATCTACGAGACTTCTCCACATGTTATCAATCGGATTGTTGAAGGCTTCGTGGCACTCAGTGTGGCACTAGGACCGGGTATGGTGTTGAACTATCTGTGGTGTGGGTTGTTCCATCCTGCTAAGAAGGTCAGGGCTGCCTTCTGGAAGGTTTACAATGAGATTTATGTCTTGAGTGTCGATTCCATGGTTCCTTATTATCCAAAGATCCAGTTGCCAGAATCTCCAGAGTCCAGCAACAATGCTAAGAAGAACTACACTTTCGGTTTGTTCGATGCTGTTATATAGAATTAATCATGCATATATATTTATATATGAGATCTCAGTTATGTTCTAGATATAATTACAATTAATTAAGATATTAACATTAATGTAAATTAAATTGACTTTATTATATTAGACTATGTTATTATTATTATTATTAAATTATAAATGCAGTTGAAAAAATGGCGGGGAGGGTATCAGAATAATAATGCAAGCTAAGAGGATGAAGAAGCTCAAACATCGTTTGGTTCCATGTTGTCCAAGTTCTCCATTTCTTCCAATTGTCTGGTTTGTTCCATTTCCTTCTTCATCATAGCGGCATAACCATAGGTGGAAACCATTCTTAACTTAGGCCCCCATTTCTCAAAGACCCAAGGAACAGGAATCAAAGCCAAGGCAATGAAGGCAAAGAGCGAGGAAGCCCAGTCAATATGCAACTTACGGTACATCTGCACAGTGAACAATGGGAAAACACTGGCAAGAACATATCTAAGCAAGTTGTTGGCAGCTAAGGCTGAGGCCAAGGATAATGGAGGATAGGCCATGGAGAAGTACAAGATACAGGTGAAGAAGATAAGAATCAACCCGAACCCGAAAGGAATACCGGCAATCGTAGGGACAATCCAGTGAACGGATCTCTTGGAAGACCACCCTAGCCAGAACAAAGATGGTGGTAAGACAACGGCACCAATCTTCATCAGAATCAATCTTGTTTCTGGAGCATCGATGATTAGGTTACCATTGGCATCTCTCTTGCCTCTGGTGCCATCGGCGTTCCTTGGGAAGAATCTGCAGCGGTCAATCCAAACGTAGAGAGCAACCCCCATGATAAACCCAATCAAAATCCCAAGGAATGGGAACCCAGACAAACCTAGATTGAACCCATAGACCCCTCTGAAAATGATAGGATACGCCTCAAAGAACCCGAAAAGCACAGCAAAGACAAAGGCAATGTAAATGGAGAACACCATAACAATCGGCTCGACAAAAAGCAACTTCATAGGAGTGGCTAGGGTCACGGAGAACAACAACTTCAACTTTTCAGAGGTCTTGACTTCGTCCTCCTTCAACTTGAGTCCTCTCTTGAGAGCTCTCTTCTTCAAAATAATAGGCTTGTAGGTCTCAGGACAGAGAGCAACTGGAACCAAAATCAACCCGGCAAAGATCAAGTTGATGTACATTGGCCATTTCCAGCCCTTCTTCTGGGCAGCAAAAGTGGAGATGACAGGACCTAGGACAGGACCCATGAAAGGAGACAAACAGAACCCAGACATGGCAATCCCCATCATTTCAAAGTCCCACATGTCGGCAATGGTACCACCGGCAACAGCCATGGCTGGAGAAGAGAAGAACCCGGCAAAGAATCTCAACACCAGGATGGATTGGATGTTCTTGGAAAGCACAATCCCCATGGTGAAAAGCATTGAGATAGGTAAAGAAGTGACGTAAATGATACGACGACCAGCAACTTCGGAGATAGGAGCAGCCAAGGCAGGACCAAAAGCCAACCCTAACAAATAGAAAGTCAACCCTGAAACAGCAAGTTCTTCAGAAATACGGAACTCATAAATCAAATCAGGAACACCAGACATATACAAAGAAGAACCGAAAGTAACAACTAGACAAATCATAGCTGTGGTCATGGTGATAACCCATTTCTTTCCGGATTTCCAGTTCTTTGGATTGTCTGGATCTTCTGGAGAGTCCCAGTCCAATGTGGCTGGATTGACACCTTCTTCTGAGGAGAATTCCAAGTCTTCGTCTTCGTCTTCAATGGTTTCATTCTTCTGTGTTCTTTGACGTTGGAAAAGCGATTTTCTAGATAAGGTTCTTGTCAAGGCCAATTCGAAAGCTTCGGATCCTGTTTGAGTTGGTTCCATTAATTGAGTTGGAGCCCCATAGATAGAAGTACGGTCTCTGTAAACAGATTCACGTGATTTGGTGTTCTTCAAGGCAAGTTCTGCATCAATAGCTTCTTCTTGTGGTGCAAATTCCTCTGGAGAACCATCACTGGCAAGGTCATCTGAAGAGTCAGAGACAAGAGAGGTAGGGATAGCAGCGGCAACAGGGGTAGCAGCAGTAGCAACAGGGGTAGCAGCAGTAGCAGTGGTGCTGACAGCCTTGGAAACTGGTTCTTGCTTCAAGGTATTAACAGATTCAACATCGTTATCGGCACCATTAAAAGTCTTGTCAGCCTCAGCAGCAACATCGTGTGCTTTCAATTGTTGTTCTCGTTGTTCGTTTTCAGATTCTGAAGCAATGATTTCAGATCTGGCACTTTCGAAATCAGTGGTATTGGAAGATGTTAAATCAGACACAGAGTCTCTGTTGGAAGAGACAAAATTGGCAATGTCTTGCTCGTTCTTCTGATTATCTTTGAAGAATGACATTGTGCGGGAGTTCAATTGTACCAACAAAACTAACTAAGAAGTATGTTCAATTGTTTTCTGTAACAACAACAATAATGTGTGTGTGTGTGTGTGTGTTTTCTTTGGATTCTATTTTTTCTTTTATTTTTTTTTTTGAAACTTAGTCTGTGTTGAAAATTTGGGAAAGCCAATGTTTTTTTATAAACAAAAACATTGGTTTTTGAAATAGGCACCAATACACAGGAACTTGCATGGATCTCTCTCGTGGGTTGTACACACCAGCCTGGGCGACGGGCGTTAAACTATTCTCTTTTTAGATCCCTCTATCCGCACAAGGTACCTTTTACCGATCTAGGCAGAGCCTTCTAGAAAGACGTCCCAGCCACATGGTTCAAGGTAAGTGGTAAATTTACCGAGCTAGGCAGACTTCAACTGAACCAGATAATTTGACCTTTCCTTGTAGATAAAAAATAATCAAAGCAACATTGTTTTCAACGAATAATTTGCTAATTTTTATAGTACTACAGCTAATTAGTAAAATATATTGACAGCTTAGCTGTTAATATAATTTATAATATTATATATTTAATTTTGAGATCTAGCTGTCAGCTTTTTGAAAAGGCAATTAACATCCATCAGTACTGCTGTATTTTCATTGTCTCTTTCTAAAAAAACCAATCATCTACTTCCTAGTATAAATAGATTATAAATGGGCCATTCAGCTATAATATTAATATTATATACTCTCAAAATTTCTTTTTTTCTAATCGTTTCAACTTGTCTCTTTTAACCGAGGTTGAAATAATATTATAACTATGGCATTATTGTCACGCGCACTATTATATATATTGATTATCTTCGTTTAATAGATATTATCTATCAGCTAGTGTAGCAGGTATTACTAATCTACAGATAGTACCTGAAGTATTGTACTAGTATACTAAAGATATCTAGAATATCTAGTTTCAATTCAATTCAATTCATTCATTCATCAAATGTCATGTCATGGTCCTCATCGCCATATTCATTCTCTTCGTAGTCATTGTTGTTATTTTCATCATCACTGTCGTTCTCATCCTCTTCTCTAATTGGAAATTCATGGAGACTATGAGATTGCAAACCTGTTCTATCTGTAGTAGAAGAGTTATAATGAGAATTAGAACTCGTAATGAAATGGGCTTCACCACTGGTACTTCTTGAAGGAGTGATAAATTCGACATGATGGGAAGGTGTGGTATTTCCTGTATGAATATTCGTAGTTATATTGTTGTAGCCACGACTTGGTCTGTGAGGAGTATTGACTGGGTATGAGATGTCATGATGAGGGTTTAAAGAAGAGGATGATTCGTCGACGGAAAGAGCAGGAAGTGGTGAATCATCCTGATCGTCATCGTCATACTGTTCTCTGACCATGAACCCACGATCGTATTGACTTTCAAATGTTTCGCCATCGTTTACAATCAGATCGTTCTCGTCGTCTATATCATAATTGTTGGTGTATGATTCTGCATCAGATATTAAATCATCCAAGTCCACTTCTGTTTCTGTTTGCAGTTGGATGTCTTGAGATTGTCTCAGCTGTTGGTTTGTTTCTGGAAATCTATCCATGTTGCCATTGCTGTTGTTGTTGTTGTTGTTGTTCATTGAAACAGTAGAACCGTTGTTTTCCATGTTACTATTGTCACGAACATTAACAGCTTCGCCCAACAGATTCTCAGCAGTTGAAGCCTCAGCCTGGTACTGTTCATTCATCTGCATCTTTATCATATGTTCCTCTTCTAAGGTCTCCATAGTCTTGCCTATTCCTAACGGAGCCAAGTAGGAAAAGCCCAAAGTCCTTATAGACTGAAGCTGTCTCAGTCTGAGTTCGACATCCGTAGTGACTAGTTCAGCTGTGTTGGAAAAGAAGTTGCAATTAGAGTTGGAGTTAGTGATGGAATCGTTGATTGAACGGAGTGATGAGTTAAGTATGGCGCCTGGTCTTTCTGAGGAGTATGAGGATAAAGGAGGAGCATTGCTTGATAATGATGTATTTCTCTGTTGTGTGTGATAGTTTGTTTGTGAGTTCTGGTTGGATGGGTTCTGTAGGGTGGTTGATTGGCTTGCTGAGGGAGGTCCAGATCCGTTGTTTAAGGTGTTGGACTCTGTTTGCAGCCAGATGTGGTGGATGTCACGGGGGATCAAATTAGGCATAAACATGTTACTTTTTTGTGTAATAGGAACCTTGATCTATGTATGTGGCTTTTTCAAAGAGAATTATGACAGATTTAAGAGGGTGTGTGGTAATGGTTGTTTTTTTGAGTGACTCTACTCAGAGTTAGTAGGGAAGGTCAATCGGGTGGCAAATGGTAAACGATGTTGCTAATAAATAGTTCAGCGGTTATTTCATTTTAATATATCAAATGTGACGTTATTATATATAAATTATTTAAAGAGTGGATTACGCGCACACGAATATCAGTTGGCAAAATTTAACAGTCGAGACGAGAGATACACACAATATACAACAAACAATCAACACGTCACAAGCTGTGTCCAGTGCTTATTGAACAGAGAATTACCGCCATCAATGATTCTCAAACACTTGCTGCTGGCACTCAGTGCTGAAAGCCTTACAGGTGTGCTAGGTCAACAGGAACAAGAACAGGAACAGGCTGTCCATCCTCAAGATCTCTCATTGGAGAGAAATAGTGATCATACCTCAGTGGAAGATGAACTTGAAGTGCATTCTGCTCACATAATATCTGACACTCAACCACCTTTGGATATACAAAAAGACTTGGAAGATGCTGAGGTTACTGTCGTTACTGACTCAGAGCAGCAGCAGCAACAACAACAACAACAACAACAACAACAACAACAACAACAAGAAGAAGATAACCATGATGGCGAAGTTCTTTATGAAAAGAACAACCATTACCTGAGCAATTTCATAACTATCAACAATACACTCTATCCATACAAAGAGTCTCTTGATATCATCACACTTCCAAGAAACCATGTTCTTACATCCTTTGACTTCCAGATCACCTCTACGCCAGCCAATGTTTCCTCAGACGACGCAGCAGTAGCTGCTGCTTCAGGTCTATCAGATTACACCAACTACAAGATTTTTCCTAGATCTTTATCCCCGGTGCTTTCGTCCACAAGTGCGAAAGAACTCCATCTCAGATTCGCCCAAGGGAAATGGGACGACGAAGTATGGGGCGAGATCCCAAACTTTGGGTCTAATGCCGGTGGTATTGGTGTTGAAGTATGGGCTAGCATTGAGGCTGAGAATAAGGAAGAGGCGTTTGGCAAATGGATCAAATTGGTCAATTCTCTCTCTGGTTTATTCTGTGCTTCGTTGAATTTCATTGGCCGTTCCAACACGATTTCTCCTGTAAGATCGTTCAATGTTACTACTGATTTTAGTGACAAGTCCTTGTTTCTTTTCAGAGCCGCTTTACCTTCTGAACCTGTCTGCACTGAGAATCTCACGCCTTTTGTGAAGTTTCTACCTACGAGAGGGAAATCCGGGTTGTCTTCTTTGCTAGATGGCCATAGAATTTTCGAATCTGAGTGGCACACAATGTCAATTGACATCACAGAGGAATGTGAAGAAGAAGGAAACCTCTGTCATTTCAACCTTCAACAGAAAATCGATTCAGTTGTGGACTTGAAGAGAGTTTTAAGAAGAAAAAACCAAGGGTCGATCCCTAAGCCAGTCAAAGGCGAGGACTTGGTGTGTGATGTTTCCAAGGAGCCAGACTCATTCAGATGCTTCCCATTGGATCTTCCATCAGAGATCTCTTTCAAGCTGAGTGACGTGTTTGGCAGAAAGATTAAGGGAGGGAGTCTAATCTCTGAAGAATCCACCAAGGTGTGTTTCAAGGCTGGGAAATCCTGGTCTTCTTATTTGGAAGTTGAAGATTCTCATTTCGGAACCGACGATAACTGTTTTGATTTGTCTGACAACAAAGACTACGACATTTACGTTATGTCAAAGGATACATCTGACATTTCCCCGATTAGACCGTCTCAGATCTCCGTTTCACGATCCTTGAACGGATATGGCCAGGACAGAGGTGGTTCGCGTACTGTTTTCAAGAACAAATCAACTTTGCCTATCCGTCTGATCTATTTGGAAACCTTACCATGGTTCATGAGATCGTACCTTCATACTTTGCAAGTGAAGGGCGCTCCGGATAAAGACGTGATCCAATCAATCTACCATTTACCAGAAATCGACCGTCAAAGACCAACACATTACGAATTCGAACTAATCATCCCTGCTAACTCCACGATTGCCCTTTCCTATCAATTTGACAAGTCGTTGTTGCTATATGCTGAATATCCACCGGATGCCAACCATGGGTTCTCTCTTGAGCCAGGTGTGATCATCACTATCCCAGATGATTCAGGCACTTCTTACCAGATGAGAACTTCGCCTGGTCTCTTGACTCTACCAACACCTGATTTCAGTATGCCTTATAACGTGATCATCTTGACTTCCACGTTGATGGCCTTCGCTTTTGGTTCCCTTTTCAACCTCTTGACTAAGAGAGTCATGAATGAAGATGATGTGGAATTCCTGAATCTACATACTGGGCCTAAGGCGACTTTGAAGAAGAAAATTAATAAGATCAAGGGGGTTTTGCAATAAGGTCTATAGGGGTAGGTTAGATATAGTTTCTTAGAACTTTCAGGTGCCGATACTTGACCAACATGTTATGAATGTATATTTAATATATATATAATGACATATATCAGAAAATCATGTACGCGTATAAATTAGCGTTTGATGTTCTTACGAATTATGAACTCACTTATACACGTCATGACTTGGTTAAAATATAATTATTAATATATTATATTTATTGTACAATTATATCAATTACTACAGTAATATTAAACACGTATTAAAGATCTATAGCTGTTAAAGCTTATAATATACGTATTCAAGCTAACGAATTATTTTCATCGATCTATCTGAGCTTTGATTATATATGCCAATTTATATTTTATAATTCATGCTATTCTACAATTTATGAAGAGCTAATTTATAAATAAAAACACTATGTATAGTGTATTAATTAATCTAATATATAACCGATATGTTGAAATCCCGTAACCACATTAATAAAATAAATAGGTTAATTATGCAAAAAAAAACCAAAGCACAAAACAAAAAGACCAAATATATACCAATGGCAATTCTGATCAAAATGTCCTGTAAAAAGAACTAAAAAATGTAACAATCAAAGTTTTATCAAAAAACACATTAATGTTGAATAAATGCATTTAAGCCATCGAAAGATCAAGAGAGAACTCAGCTTAATCCTTCTTGGCGTACTTTTCACGGTAGTACTTAGCAGCAGCAACCATGTTGGTTAAAGAAGCCTTGGTTTCCTCCCAGCCTCTGGTCTTCAAACCACAATCTGGGTTGACCCAGAACTTTTCAGTTGGGTAAACTTCCAAAATGGTGGCAATCTTTTGGATGAATTCCTCCTTAGATGGGATTCTTGGGGAGTGGATATCAAACAAACCTAAACCAGCATGGTTTGGATAGTCAGAGAACTCAGAGATGTAGTTTGGATCATCCTTCTTGGAGAATTCAATGGAAACAACATCAGCATCCAAAGCCTTGATATGGTTTGGATCCAAGTCAGAGTAACAGAAATGGGAGTGGATCTGAGTAGTGTTCTTGACACCAGCAGTGGCGATTCTGAAGGATTCGGCAGCCCACTTGTAGTAGTCTTGTCTTTCAGCACCGTCTCTCAATGGCAAACCTTCTCTCAAGGCTGGTTCATCAACTTGGATGACAGTGATACCGGCAGCTTCCAAATCGTTGACTTCATCTCTCAAGGCTAAACCTAATTGTAAGGCTTGGGTCTTTTGGGAGACATCGACTCTTGGGAAAGACCATCTCAAGATGGTGATTGGACCAGACAACATACCCTTCATGGTCTTGGTGGTGATGGATTGGGCATAGACAGACTCCTTGACAGTCATTGGGGCTGGTCTGGAAACATCACCGACAATGATTGGTGGTCTGACGTATCTGGAACCGTAAGATTGAACCCAACCGTTGGTGGTGAAGGCGAAACCCTTCAATTGTTCACCAAAGTATTGAACCATATCGTTTCTTTCTGGTTCACCATGGACCAAGACATCCAAGTCAATTTCTTCTTGGAATCTGACAACCTTTTCGATTTCGGATTCAATGAACTTTTCGTATTCTTCTGGAGTGATCTCACCCTTGGCGAACTTGTTTCTGTTGATTCTGATGTCCTTGGTTTGTGGGAAAGAACCAATGGTGGTGGTTGGGAATTGAGGCAACTTGTAAACCTTCTCTTGTTCTTGGATTCTTTCAACGAATGGAGAGATACGACGGCCCAACTTGTCGTTGATTTGGGAAACTCTTTCCTTGACAGCAGCATCGTTGGTGATGGAGGACTCAGCTCTGGCCTTGACAGAAGCAGCGTTGGCAGCTAAGGCTTCAGAAACATCTTCACCAGAGACGTTCTTAGCAACAGTGACAACTTCGTCCAACTTTTGGGTGGCAAAGGAGAAGAAGTCCTTGATTTCAGCAGACAACTTCTTTTCATTGTTCAAGTCGACTGGGGTGTGCAACAAAGAGGAAGAGGTGGCGACAATGACTCTGTCAGCACCTAATTGGGAAATGGCCTTTTGGGCAATGGCAGAGGCAGCAGCAAAATCAGCCTTCCAGATGTTTCTACCATCAATAACACCGACAGACAACTTTTGTTCTGGCTTTAAGGCAGCAATGACAGCATCCAATTGTTCTGGAGCTCTGACCAAGTCAACGTGTAAAGCAGCAACTGGAGCAGACTTAACAGCTTCAATGTTTGGAACAACGGTACCAAAGTAAGTAGCTAAAGTGATTTCTGGTAAACCGGCCTTAGAAGAAAAGAATTCGTAAGCGGTCTTGAAGGCAGCTTGGACTTGTTCTGGTAAATCCAAGACTAAGATTGGTTCATCGATTTGAACAGACTTGGCACCAGCAGCAGCCAACTTTTCCAATAATTCAGCATAGACAGGTAAGATTTGGTCCAATAAGGTGATTGGTTCCAAGTCTAAGGAGTCCTTGTCGGCCTTACCTAAGAACAAGTAGGAGACTGGACCTAAGATGACTGGTCTGGTTTCAACACCTAATTCCTTGGCTTCCAAGTATTCATCAACTGGCTTGGAACCGTTCAACTTGAACTCAGTGGTCTTGGAGAAGGTTGGTCTGACGTAATGGTAGTTAGAGTCGAACCACTTGACCATTTCTAAAGCAGTGACATCAACAGCCTTGGTGGTTTCAGTGGCCTTTCTTTGTAAACCTCTACCCATGGCGAACAAGACATCGATTGGTTCCAAGTCATACTTGGTGTAACGGTCAGGAATGACGTTGAATAAAAGAGACAAGTCCAAGACTTGGTCGTAGTAGGAGAAGTCGTTGGAGGCAATGACATCAACGCCAGCAGCCTTTTGTAACTTCCAGTTGTTGGCTCTGATTTCCTTACCAACTTGGAACAATTGGTCTCTGGAAACCTTACCGGACCAGTAAGCTTCAGTGGTCTTCTTTAATTCTCTTTGGGCTCCGATTCTTGGGAAACCTAAAACGGATGATTGAACCATTATGTGTTTTTGTATGTGTAGTTAATTGATAAGATCAATTGATAGAGAAGGGGGAAATAAGTGGTCTTGAGAGAATTGGTTTGGGATGAAAAGTGTGGATCTCAACTTCTTTATATATCCCAGGAATCTCTGTCTCTCTCTGAACGATTTTTTTTTTTGCACATGTCTGGATAGATGCCCTCCCCCCCTTAATGATTCAGACAGCAATTAGTACCTAACCTAACAGCTCATAAAGATCATAAGTAAATCATCATACAGCTAGACGTGTTTATGACTGTACTTCTGCAGCCGGAAAACAGACCCGCCCCCCGGAATCTCGGACATGGCTCCTAACCCGGAACGGCCACAACCTGGACTGAAAATGGGACCTTTCCTACGAACGGATCGATTGTTTACTACTATAAAATGTGGGTTAGAGTGATTCTGATAAGGCAGATAGCGTACGGATGTTTAGTTTGTCACATTCATGACACAAAATGGAGTTTTGTTCTCTTTCTTTCCTCAATCAAATGGTATAAACTAGCACAATTGAATATCTTTTAGGGCTTAATTCTTGTACCGGTCTCTTCTCCGGTAGACCCCCCTGTTTCGCTCGGAAAAAAAATTTTCAGTCACCTGAATGAGTCGAATATTGCGTCAGCGTCACATGTTATTTTACAATTTATTTTGTCAAACGTCGCGCTCTAACAATTCGATTCGTTCAGCAGCTCGTTTATAATATTAATCTATTCAATTAGCTGATACGCGCGAGTCACACTGCAAATAATATATATAATTACGAGTCAATTGCTGGCTAATATAGTTAGACTGTAGGAGCGTGTCGATATATCACGTGCCATTCTCTCAAGTTCTCAATTCTCTTTCGCACGTGAAATGATTCAATCTCTTGAGGGTAAAGTCTTAGGTTGTAGGTTGCAGGACGTAATATTGTAGTATAACATCCTCGTAATTGTACAAATTTTAGTTTTATATAACACCTCTGATCATATATATCAAATTATTATATAATATCTTAAATCTATCACAATATTATATTCTAGTGTTTTATATTCCGCATATTAATAATATACATCATGATTAATAATTTATTATGGGATAGTATATGATATCAGATGTCATGATCACGTGGACTGCTTAATCTTACAGCTAGCTAAGCGCTGCTTAAATATTTAGTTTCGATATGGATGAACTGGCAACGGACCAAAGCTGTCGACTCCAACTAACCAAACACTTAAGTGTAGTATCACGAAATTCCTTAGCATTGGAAATGTTGAGTCGAATTTTCATCATGTACAACGACCAGTTCTGTATCACTCACGATCGGGTTCCTGGGTTTCATTTGAGGGGTGTCACCTTTTCTTCTAAGCAACCACCAAGAGAAAAGTAATATAGAAATTACCAGACCAAATATGTAAGATTTTACATTTGATAGCGATAGTTTAATGACCGGAAGAAATGCTTCTGTGTTATCAGGTACCGGTATTGATTTACACCATCATTTACAGACAAAACGTTATCTTTTACATAATATCGGCACCTGTTTAGAAAGAATACTTGTAAGACCGCTCTACTATACAGAAGATGAAGGGAATTGCTGAAGACTATGGAGAAAGACGTCGAAGAAAAGATGGGTTATTTAGACCTTTATCAACGATTTCTCAATACTATTGGTGAAGAAGAACAAGGAGAAGGTGAAAATGACACTTTTCTGGAAAAAAATGGAAGTTCATATTAATAATTGTTGTTTGAGGAGGTGTACTTTTGAGGTATCACGTGTATGATATCTTGTCCCGGAATTGAATTCGGGCCTCATTTACGAGGGTGGAAAAAACAGATTTGAAAATTCAATGGGCTGGTTCTGTCAAATTTACACGGTGAATCTTCTTCTGGGATGATCCTTGTCAAATTATCATACCAGTCCAGTTGCCGCATAATCAATATTCTGAAAATCAAACTGAAAAGATCATAAACACGACTAGATGACTAAATTTGAAGAATATTCAGTATCGGTATCAGAGCTGAACTTTCTACTTTTATACAAAAGAACAAGGCTGATCTACACTCTCACCTTTAAAAGGAAACACACTCCCTAAAAATCGTGAAACAAATCAAAAAAAAAAAAAAAAGCTGCGATCAGCATTTTTACCCCACTAGACGTCATCAAGTTTTAGTAACTTTCAACTAATTATCACACAAATATACAAGACAGTTGACTTCTCTTCAAAGTCAATATGAACAGACCATATCCAGATCTGAATTTAAAACCTGAGATTCTCTATCAGCAACCTTTACCCTCATCTACCTCCAATGCTGATAGTATAAGTGTCAACAGTATAAATGCAAACAGCAATATGGAAGCTCGCCCTTATCCTTCAGTGCCATACCCAGGATTCAACCAGAGCCTGTATTCGAACAATCATGTCAACGTAAGCACGGACTCCATTGGCCAACGTGTTCAAAGGAGACAACCTCCTCAAATCCAACATTCAAATTCTTCTCTCTCTCAAGAACAGACAGCTACAAGACCTCCTTTGGATACATATCTAAGTCAAGAGAGCTTTCCTAACCCAGAATATGAAACTCTGGCTATGGTAAGAGGCGCGGATTCTATCAGAAGTGGACGTTATAGTGTGAATTCCACTGACAATGATTTCTCAGAGAGTCAAGTCAACGAACTAGGGGCTAAGCTTCAGTCTGTTAACATGCAAGAGCAGAAACAACAGCAGTATCAGTACGGAGAATCTCTTGTCCCAGAAAATATAGCTAGTTTTGACAAAGCCAGAAAGTTGGCCATCGAAGACTACTCGAAAAATGAATTCAATAGTGAGATTCAATTGAAATGGGTAGAGACGTTATTTGAAGCAACAACAGACTCGGATCTCATTGCCAATTACAATATCAACGGTGAGAGACTCGCAAGAACTCTAAGTGAACCCGAAGTGAAGAAAAACGAGCATATCTTCATCAAACAGGCCATTAAGATCTTGAAGAAGATTTGTACTGATAGTGTCAACCCACAAGCCTTGTTCATCCTTGGCTCCTTGTATTCCAATTCAGACCCACAGATTAAGGTACCAAGATTATCTGTATTGAACAAGAACTATGAGAAATCCTTCAAATATTATGAAAAGGCGTCAAAAACAAACCATGTTGTCTCTGTCTATCGATTAGCCGTCTGTTATGAATTTGGAATTGGTACAACGAAGAACTTCACCAATTCTTTCCATTTATTTAAAAAGGCTGCAGAATTAGGTTCTGCTCCATCAATGTTCAAATTGGGTATGATTTATGGCAGGGGACTTTTAGGAATTCCTAGAGATCCTATACTTTCGTACCAATGGTTTTTTGAAGCTTCCAAAAAGGCCGATTCTGAGAATCCGCATGCGTTATTTGAATTAGGGAAATATTTTGAATTCGATTTACCCCAAGAAACTGAAGAAGATGTTCAATTCCAAAGAGGCTTATCTTCCGTGATTCAACATGATCTCAATAAAGCCCTTTCTTACTATAAACAAGCTGCCAAACTAGGCTATCACCCAGCACAATTCAAACTTGGTTGGTGTTACGAGTATGGGAAACTAAACTGTGTCATTGATGCCAGACGTTCTATTGGTTGGTATTCTCGCTCAGCCAAACAGGGGAATTATCAAGCTGAAATGGCTTTGTCTGGTTGGTACCTTACGGGGGCAAAGGGTGTTCTTGAAAGTAATGACAATGAGGCTTTTCTATGGGCTAATAAATCTGCAGAATCGGGATTTGTGAAGGCGGAGTATGCCTTGGGGTACTTTTATGAAGTTGGGTTGGGATGCGAGAAGAATTTGGAATTAAGTAAGAAATTCTATTTGAAGGCTGCTACCAATGGTCATGAAAAGGCTGTTGCTAAGTTGAGGAATTGGAAAAATTGATTTTAATCATAGAATTTAATCCCTTTTTTCTCTTGATTTTTGGAATTTAAATCATAGATTGGAAGAAAAAAAACTCCTAGTTGTTTCTTTTTAATCAAACATACTATCTAGATTAAGTAGGTTATCTGAAATATTGTCGATCAACAATCATAATACCTCTCTTATTAAGAACGTACTAGTAATAATTCTTCTTATGTATATTTTTACGTTGATAATGAAAGAAACCCTACTTTTTTATACAGTCATTTTTTGATATCCCCTCGGGTGAAGAAAAATAGATTTTCGTAGTATATCTGGTACCTTTTGGAAACAGATCTTCGGGTGACGAAACAATATTTATATCTCGGGTGACTTCCCACCTTAAAGACTCCTGATGATTATTATATGAATTTAATCCAATTTTTTTTTAAAAAATTCAGTTCAAAATACATTAAGAATTTTTGGGATTAATATAATATATTTTTTAAATGACGTTATATATCCATCGTTTTGTGATTCCTTTCCAATTGGCCAATGAAATCTCCCCCAGATCCCTTGATATATTTCGGGGTCGAAGCATCATAGTCAGCTGGCAAATTCAACTGGAAAGTCAAGTCATTGACTTCGAAATATTTCAACTCGACCTGCAGACAGAAGCACAAATGGTTGTCAATCTCTGGAGTTTTATATGTAGCCAAGATCTGCTACAAATTAATATTCTCATTTTCCACTTTATGGGATAAGTGTAGTGCCAGTTAAAGAGCGCAATAGGAATTTTACTTGTAACGCAAAACCATTTAAGACTACTCAAAGACTATCTCTATTTTACCACCCATAGTTTCGAAATAGGGTATACAATTATATTACTGGCAACAATAAAAGCATAGTGTGAGACTCTTCTATTCAACATCAATATAATACAGGTAGTTTGAAAGCAAGTTTTTGTTCCGATTTCCTGCAACTCCCCAGTATCAGCACAAACCAAGAAGGAGACCACACATGCACTAATTTATAACTTGAGTTGTTTCAACTTACCCTTTAAACCCATTCTTCAACACTTCTAGAGCTCTTTACCTGCTCAAACGTCTAAAATGAGAAGGAATTAACACATCATGAAGATTAGCTGGAATGTTTAAAAATGTTTATAAAAAGGGAGGAAGAATTCCAATATTGTGAAGTTGACCTTTGCACAAACCTTCCTCTTATTGGCTTTAAAATTATTCATCAACCAACTGAAAGTCTACTACCAGGTATTTTAATCATTTCCAGCAGGCTATCTTTAATTTTAATAATAAACTATTTATAAGCTACAAAACTATATAAACAACAATGATCTACTCCGACCATATTCGTTTCTCCTGCTTGAACTGTATTAACGGTAACAAAGCTTCTAAGTGCACGCACTTCAACAAACTCAACTCTGGCAAGGGTAAAATCTATGTTCTTCAAGACCAAGGTGTTGCAGTTGACCAAGGCCACAAAGTCACCAGCTGTTACTCTAAACCAAAGCCTCTACGTGCTAATATTAAAGCCCGCTTGATGTCTGCTAATATTTCCAAAGAAAATCCTTTTTGCTGTTTATCAGGGAAGTGGCAGTTTGAATGTAAACCAAAATGTAAGAACCCAGAGTGCCACCGTACTGCAATCACAAATGTCTTTATTGAGACCAAGGACATGTTCTTACAAAAGTGGGATGCTCAAATTGAAGAGTCTGAGTTTGGGGTTCAAATCGACGACAGTTCCGATGTTGTTGAGAACTACTTACCTCACTCTTGTGATGTCATGGCAAGAGCTGGTATCTCCTATATCAAGACAGTTAACCCATTGAAATCAGGCAACTATGTCGCTTTAGAGTCTAGAGAACAAGGGATTAACAAATTGCTCAACTTAGAAGACAATGCTCCACACAGCGAGAAGTCTCCTTACTTTTCTCCCAACTTTTTCTCTAGACCAGCTTTTCTTGATTATCAATACAATGACGAAGCCCTATGCATGAACATTAAGGAAGAAGCTGTAAAGCTATTGGTCCAGGAAGAAAAGAAGAAGGATTGTAAGAAGAGAGGAGTTGAATACACAGAAGGGACAGAGAATGACAAAACGGTGACTGGAGAACCACCTTCTAAACGTCAAAAACCAGATTTTAACCAGAAACCAGTTGTTGCTACTCCATTATTATTATCTACTAAAGCTCCATCTTCCGTGACTGAGACTCCAAACACTGAAATGACAGTGCAAGAGATCAAAGACTCTTTAGATAATGTTCCTATTCCTCCGGAGTTCTTGCAGAATGATGATTTTGATGATTTTGGAATGACTCTTGAGGATTATAAGGCTTTGGACTTTTTTGCTGGCGCTGATTCTCAAACGTTAAAAATAGATAAACCCATTTAAGGACCCAGTTGGTAGATATTGATAGGACATATGGCTAATCCATTTACCAAGTGTAAACTTACATACTTGTTTCCTTAATTAGATCACACGTATATCAATTTATTTAAAATATATAAATATAGGCTCATAATTTAACAATTATATAATATTAAGTGATTTAAAATATTTTTAAAGCAGCTTTAACGTATAGTGTTAAAGAGCGAAAGCCCTATACTTGAATCAGGTGTCGAAATTACTAGAGTATTCTAGATCCTTTCTATTAAGGATCATTTCTCTAGAAGATTCTGGCACGCTTACTTCGCCACCTTTCCATTACTTCGCCACTTTGGCTGAACTAGTATATAAGGAGCAGTTCCTCTTGTCTCAACTCCTCGTCTCGTACATACGTTAGCAATTGACTCTCAAAACGCCATCATCACCTTAGAAAAGACCCACTTCTCCGTCGAATCTCAAAGTTCATCAGAATCAGCCACCGACCTTCTTAAAACTATTGATAAGATCAAGTTAA
>JAKUBK010000223.1:0-36115 GCA_030566875.1 Waltiozyma chaumierensis | reverse complement strand
GGTGGCGGATCACCAGGTTTTGGCCTTTCTGGTGAAAAGGCGGCCATTGATGGATGAAAGCAGTAAAAAAGAGGTTGATAGATTAAGATTTGTTGGTATTGGTGCTTATATACTTGGTAAATAAGCTGTATAATTAGTCAATTATAACTCCAGAAATCATCATCAAAAGTTATACGTGTCAGTCCTCTTATTTCTTACATTTCCAAGAAAATCAGATTTTGGCTTAGCGGTTAAAATTTAGAGAGCGCTGGTGGTTTAGCGGTAAAATTCAAAGTTGCCATCTTTGAGCCCCCGGTTCGACTCCGGGCCAGCGCAGTTTTTTAGGTATATAAATTTTTGAGCTGTGAATTACTATAAATGATGATTCTGCCTAAATCCTTTTTTTAATGAATAAGTAACTAGTTTTCAAATATATCGAAGACATTACGATTTTTAATAGACCATGATGAGTGTTTTCTCCTAAGCATATAGATTTTCATTTGTGAATTGGTAGCTAACTTTTGGAGTAGTGATTCTATCAAAGACAAATAAATATTGAGCAATTTATAGTTTACTTTCCTTTTCCACCTCAAACAAAAATGAGCTGTGGTTTTCTATGTAGTGCCTTGTTTATTAATTCAGCCTAGGAATATACTATATCTATATCATATATACTTTTTAAAGCAAAACTCATCAAGTGTTTCTACTACAACTATTAACCAAATAGATCTAGGATTCTAGTACATCGATGTCCTTCTTTCTATCGGATACCTTTCCAAACGAACTCCTCTTGGAGATCTTAAACAAATTGTCCTGACTCCTTTCACACGAGTTTTCGAGGTTCACATACCAGTAAATTTTGACGTTAATGATGTCAACCCCGGCCATTTAGAGTCGGTTGAATCTCAGATGTTTTAATATCACAGAGACGCTTCGGAGACGTGGGTATAGTATGATTAACTTAGAGTTTGAGTTTGATATTACCGATTCTTCTGTTTATCACCCTTTGGATTTACATCAAAGGTTTCTTTATGCAAAGGGCTCATAATAATAGAAGTTATCAAGTACTACTTAGAACATAATCAGTCGACCAGAAATAGATTTCGGAACATAGGTGTGTTTGATTTCAATATTTTCTTTAGTAGCACAATTTCCATGAAGATCTTGACACTTTTGGTCTTTGATGCCTGGGAGCCCTCACTTTCAATTGGAATCACCTAAATTTGGAAATTTGATTTTCAGAGGGAGCCAAGTTTTCAATGAATGCGGAGGTACACTCGACAAACTTGACACCTAAAAGAGAAAGGATGAGTTCTACGTTAGTCTCAACAGTGATGTGAATGGGAGCATGAGTGAGGCTTTCCACGTGTGAGCTTCATGGCCTTGGACAACGGCATTGATGTCACCAAAGAGTGCTTTATAAATGAAACGGAGAAGGTTTATAAATTGAATGAGGACATTTCTAAGCATATTGAAAATACTGTGTTTTTTTTTTTTTTTTGCTTCGTTGGCCAAGTTGAATAAAAGATTCACAGAGTCAATGAAACCAGACGAACCTAAAGTTGGGAACAATATAAGGATTGGTATGTTACGTCACGATCGAGTTCTAAGAAAACGACGCGAGTTTATAGACTGGTTACAGGATCAGACACATTACACTCTGATATGACCCCAAGGGCCAATTGTTTACAACATAGGTGATAAATTCTGCAGAATATACAAAATATATTAGTACATTGTTAGAATTAATCATCCATATCTATCTTGATCTTAGCACCGACCTCGGTTCTTTTCTCAACATCTCTCACGAAGAACATACAAAACGTCAACACAGCAAAGGAAGCAACAGCGACATAGCATGAGTTTCTCATCTTCCCATGTAATTCCACTCTAGCATTGAAATCTGTTCCAACTTCATGTAAATCTCCTAAGATTGAAGCAATGATAGCATTCCCAATAGCGATACCGATCTGGCCAGAAGTCTGTAGAATAGCAGATACTAGCCCTTGTAGATGTAAAGGAGTATTACTTAAAATAGAATTCGTGTAGATCAAGAAGTACAAATCTATCCCGATACCAGTGATGATCTGAGAGACGAATTCAAACTTCCAGTAATTGTTTGTGATTCTGAAATCCATTCTTGATAACCAGATTGACCCACCGGTGGTTAAGACCCCACTAGCCACCAAAGACCATTTCAAACCGACCTTGTGATAAACAACCTTGTCACTGTAGATCAAGGTTATGAAAAGTAAACCAGCCGATAGCGCCAATGTCTTGACAGCGCCCATTAAAGGAGACTCGTCTTGAACATAGACATGGTATTGTAATAAGATAGCAAGAACGGCAGTGAAACCGTTGAACATAAGGAAACAGCCCAATAAGTAGATAATGAAGTTTGGAATCTTCAATATTTCACGTGGGAAAAGAAGATCGAGATTGACTCTCCAATCCTTTGATTCAAGGACCTCTGAATCTGGAAGTGATTGGATCTGATCTTTGTGTCTTGCTACGGAATCAACTGGATCCTCTTTGAATCTTTGTTGTGTGGTGGTTGGGTCAGATACAACATCATTAATTACAGATTCACTTTCGATTTCCTTCTTTGAGGCCAGTTCAATGTCATTGTTCATCGATTCCGTTGGGCAGAATTCAGAAGCTGTGGTAGTATCCTTTGGCTCCAAAAAGAAACAATCGTCGCTTGGTCCTTCATTGATTAGTTCCTGTCTTCTTTCCTTTACTTTAGCCTTGTGTTGATCTTTGTACTTTTGAATATAAAGCATTTCGAAAACAATCACAGAGATACAAACAATTCCACCAACAATGATTGGAACATATGCAATTGGTTCACTCCAGCCTTCGCCACCCTTAGTCAAGCCCAAGATAACCAAGACCAAACCAATAACAAGCATGATTGAACCACCGTAGTCCAAGTCTTTCAAATGCATGTTGTCATGTTCTTCAGATCTAGGAACAGGGTCCATCAACAAGAACAAAGAAATGGACACAAAGAAGCAACTAGCAGCAGAGTACCAATAGAATCCCTTATATCCAATATCACTGACAGCAAAAGCACCAGCCATAAGCAACCCCAACCCAGCAGAGAGTTCAAAGGCAACCGTCATACCCTTACAAGCCAACTCCAAAGCCCTTGGTTCTTGGTAGTAAGCACTGGTAATAGCAAAGGAGGAAGGGATTAACACAGAGCCACATAGACCTTGTATGGCTCTGAAAATAATCAAGGCAATAATAGAATCGTTGATCAAGGCACATATCATAACACTGATAGCCATGCCAAAGACACCGTATACGTAAACGTTATGTGCACCAAAAATATCACACAACTTCCCTGCAATGATAATAAACGCCCCCATTGTCAAAGCGTATGCTGAGAATACCCATGAGACCGTGGTGGTGGACGCGTTGAAGTGTGTCGAGATTGAACTGATTAAAGTAAGCGAACCTGCAGCATTGAAAGATTCAATAGTGACACCCATAAGCATGATACAGTAGATTAGATGTTTGCATTTGACTTTCACTCCGGTAGGAACTAGTTTGTATCTTGTTTCGTTGAAAAAACGATCTAAATGAGTAGATAGCATCATCATTCTGAGATAATTTCAACAACTTGGAAAGTATTTAAATGGATCTGAAGTGTGGAAAAGAATAAAGTGTAATTTGAAAGAGGTCCAGTGATTAGTAGGTGTCAGTGGACATAGTTGTTAAACTCTAGTTAACTTTCCAGTAATTACTCAGATCATTAGGATTTGGGAAATAAAAAACTTCCTTCCTTCCTTTATTTATATATAAAACTCCGACTGGCTTTATGAAAAACTTGAGCTTATTTCTTTCTGGGCATTTTACTACATAACCTATAAATTTTGGGCGGGTTTTAGAGGATGTAAATTATTTTTTACTACGTATTAAAATCTAAATCTCAGCGGCTAAATACATCTATATTTATTGGTTTGGGGTTGTTATTTCAACCAGACAGACTAATATATTAAATACAGTATACACTCTCCAGATTAAATCTTAGTTTATGATGCTTCACTATCAAATACTTTTGAAACATTGAAGATAAATGGAACCAAAGAGTCAAATTAGGGGGTAAAAATTGGGCATCAAAGAACACAATAATTCTGCAGGGACGTGACACACGCATCCTCCTTCCTAATTGGGAATAAAATGTCTGGATGTAAAGTGTATGATTAGTAATTTTAAATCAGAATACATACATGGCTTAGCTCACGTGATGGGAGACCATTTCATACACTAGGATTAAATATACAGCTATAGGTTTTTAATCTAATTTTTATCAGGAGTAGTTCTAGTAAGTATAGAGTAGCGTTACTTAGGTAGATATATGATAGATACCGCTTAGTCACCGATATTATTGCAATAAACTATCAGAAATCAAACTTCATACTTAATAGCTGGGACGATGGCCGAATTATCGAAGACCATATTCTTGTTTAGTGTGGGAGTGAAAGAAAACCCTCCCCAATAATTGTTAATCTAGCTCAAGATCTAGATAATCACTGACCAAAAACAGGTGTCCTCATACTGATTTCTTGGGATGGGTTTTGTGTTCTGAGTTGATTGAATGAATCATATATAGGGTATATCTAGTAATTTGTGTGAAAATTCAGCAGGAAATCACTTTGGGTTGTTTCTGAGTAATAGACTGGATGGTGATGGCTTATCGAATATGCAATTAGATGATATCAAAGCAGCAGTAGATTAAATCAGTGCGATATCATATATATATATATATATATTGATTCTTACCAGGTAAATCAAGAAAGAAAGGTGATTATAATCCTTGTTACCTATGAGTGAAGCCACGATTATCTTAAGTTTCTAGCTGTAGGAGTTTGGAAACTTGAGCTGAATTTTCTTTGAGCTGGTCTGTTCCTTATGATTTCAGGGGTAGTGAATCTTCCTGAGTTATTCAAATCGTTTGAGACATTGATGTTTGCAGAATTTAGATTAATTCCTTCGTGTGCATTAAATCTTGAAATCCCGTTCAACAAACCAGGACTGTGTGTACTTTCTGGAGTTTCTGCAATATGATTGAATATATCGTTTTGTGGAACTGGGCGGGTCTGGGATATTTGACTGATATCCAATTTTTTCAAAATAGTCATATCTTGTGAATGGGTAGTATTGTTCTTAAACTTTCTACCACTCCCAGAGTTGCCACTGTCATGTTCCTCTTCAAGGAACCTTTGGATATCCAAATCCTTCCACAGACTTCTCTGACCGCCTTTTCTATTACTTTTGGTAGCAGCCAATGAGAGAGATTGGGCATTAGTTGGGGTATCTGAGTCGTCATCTCCATGAAGAAGATGGTCAAAGTTTAGAACCTCAATATCATCATGAGGAAGCTTGTCACGCACCCAATTGGCTAGATAAAGAGAGTGATGCGATTTTGTTAAATGTAGATATGATACATGTGAATCTCTAGACATTGGTTTGTGTAGTCTGATTGTGTGGAATCGTAGTTGACAGATTAAAACTTGTCTGACAACTGAATCAAACTTAGGAGCTTAAACACCTCACTGATTTCGATTCTCAGATCGATCTTAGCCGCTGAATATTTAACCCCAGTACTGATGTCCGGGTGTGCCCATACTCACTAGCTATTACCATTTTTACAGTAATATTACAATTGTTAAAATACATCTTGGTTTTAATCTATTACAGAAGAAACATTGAATAAGGTCGTGATTAATCAACCCACCTTTTCAAAGGCGAAGGCCAAATAGAAGTTAGCTGTGGCATCGGCTTCGTCACCTTCCACACCAACATTGTTATCCTTTCTTCTTCTCATCCCCTCGATGATTTTAGGGTTCAACTTATTATACCACTCCTTAATGTTTTTGCCAAAGAATTCATGGAAGACATCCTTCTCCACCAATCTGAGTCCGTAATCTTCACATAAACCTGTCAAAACTTCAAACGGGACTAAGTATTCAGGAACATTATCAATGGCATCCTTAAGGAAATAGTTGTAAACATTACCGTAATGAGAAGGAAAGCGGCCATCTCTTGGCGGATCTTCTAAGAACGACACATTGTAAAGTGAGTTCCCAAACGACTTCTCACCTGGAGCCAGTCTCTTCAGTTTGTATCTGAAGAAGTCTGAGTTTGGAATCGTCCCAATGAATCTACCTCCAACTCTTAAAGATCTTGCGATATTCTCAATCATTCTTTTTGCCTTTTCCTCAGTTTCAAACCCATAATGTAAACAGAACTGTAAAGACACCACGTCGAATCCTTCTGAAAGGATGTTTGGATAGTCCTTTAGCACGATGTTCAAGGGTGTTCCAAAGGCATCACCGGTAACAAAGGTAACTACAAACGAAGGGTCGTTTCTCCTGTATCTTGAGACAGCCTCTTTGATTGAGGCGTCACTGATATCCACACCAACATACTCACGGACATTGGCCATCTGCCACTTGTTGATATCACCACCTTTCCCACAGCCTAAGTCCAAGACACGATCGCCTGCTCTGGTGTTGTTACCAATAAGCATATACTTGATCGCGTTGTTGAAATGCTTTAGCTTAATGATTGGCGATTTGTTTCTATCTGAGCGGCGGGATTCCCATGATCTCTGGTTGTAATGTGAGCGGATTGTCTTGTCCAAGTTCTGAGACTTACGTGCGATTTCTGCCTCTGGCGTATCGTGTTCGTAAGTTGAAACTGGTCTGCGTGCTACTGTAGAAGACAACGAAGAAGAAGAAGAAGAAGTGCTGGAACCTGTTTCTTTCCTTTGACGGAGTGGATGGAGTGGTGTGTCGTCAATCTTGGCACGCTTTGCAGGCTCATAGTAGGAAGCCCTGCTGTATGTATCTCTAGAGTTGTTCTGACGGTCGTTGTTTCTAACGTATGGGTTCACATTGTTGTTGCTGTCTCTGTGACGGACGGAGAAGGCAGAGTTGGAGGGGCCCGTTCTTGAGGATCTAGGAGTGTACTCGTATCCTCTCTTCAGATTAGAAGAAGAAGTCTGTGTTTGAGATTCTGTGGCTGGTTGATTGCTGTTGGAGGAATCAGGGTTTGGTGGTGTATTCTGTTGTTCCTTAGCTGGCTTTTCTTCTTCTTCATCATCGAATGTTGGCAACAACTTTGATTCAGAAGAAGTTGTCGTTTGGATTTCTTTTTGTGCTTCTTCAGTCATTCTAATGGTAGATCCCGTGAATAAAGCGTCTTTGCTAACCAATGGTGAATGGGTATGCAAATTGTTATTGATCCTGAAATTGAATCTTTTCATTGAGATGGAACAAAGAGAGTTGGTTGTTGGTTTGTAAATTGTGTGGATGTGGGAATTTCGCGAACGTTCTATAGACTAGACCCTAGGAGGTGGTCACGTGCAGATACTGCCCTTCCTGATCTTTAAATTTTTTTAAAAAAAAAAGAATGTAAATTTAATAATAAATAAACGGACATCGAGATTTTTAAAGCTTATCTCATAATAAAAAGAGGTAAAACCAGTTAACTCTTGAACGCTATTCATTCAAGAAAAACAGATATAAAGAAAACCTCCGATCCTCTGTTTCAAGAAAAACAAAAGAAAAGAACTGTCAGTAACCTCAAAGAACTCATATAAGTGAGCTATCTCATACGCCAAAGCCTCTATTATAAATCTTTTGATATGGGATTATCATCTACTAACACAAACGGCCAGCCGACATTAACAGCCGAAGAGTTGAAGAAACAAGAACGACTAAAAAAGCTAGAAGCATGGAAGAAGAAGCAAGCTGAGAGAAAGAAGCAGCAAGAAAGCAAATCCGCTGCTGTAGATTCTGCTCCAGTCAAACCAAAGGCAAAATTATTCTCCCTTGTGAGGAAAACTGTTTCTTCGTCCTCCAAGAAGGAACTAAAGAAAAGCTCGCTCTTCAATGACGATGAAGAGGACACTGGGGCTTTTAAACCCAAACTGTTTCTTCCGCAAGAGTCTAACTACAATAGTGAAGCTGGTCATGATGAAGACGTCGATGTTGATTTGGAAATCCCCCCTGTTGAAGACTTGACAGATCCACAAGACGTTGACGCATTGGACGCCTTCATGGACGAGCTTGAAGGTACAAGCAATGACAACAGGAATAATAAACAAGTAACCAACACCTCTACAGGCCATTTTATTGACGACGTCAAGCAAAAGACGGAGCAGGATAGCGACGATCAAGAAGACGAAGATGATGATGAAGAAGACGAAGCAACATCAATCCTTAGAAAATTGAAACACTCCAAATCCAAATCAAAGAACATCAACGTTCCAAAATACAACCTCAAGGAGCTGGACCCAATTGTAAGGACTACGGCTCCAGTCATTGAATCCATAACCCATGATGACATCATCAACTTCCGGGCCATGAACAACATCTATATAACAGACAAGGCGATTTCTCCAATTCTCAACTTCTACCATTTTGGCCTTGACGCCACCACGTTATCCACGTTGATGAATGGGTTCAAGTACTCTACGCCAACAGCTATTCAATCGCAGACAATCCCCGCTATAATGTCTGGTAAAGATGTGATTGGTATTGGGAAAACCGGGTCAGGTAAGACTATGTGTTACTTGTTGGGTCTTTTGAAGCATATCAAGATGCAAAGACCTCTCAGCAAGGGTGAATCTGGTCCCATGGCTTTGATACTGTCGCCAACCAGGGAATTGGCCATTCAGATCCATGAGAACCTGATTCCGTTTTTACAAGATTCTCGTCTCAATGCCATTTGTTGCACTGGTGGGTCGGAGTTACAGACCCAAATCACGGAGTTGAAGAAAGGTGTTGAGATCATCATTGCTACTCCTGGCCGTTTTATCGACCTGTTGACTTTGCACCAAGGCAGGCTTTTATCCCCAAGACGCATATCATTTGTGACGCTGGACGAGGCTGATAGATTGTTTGATTTAGGGTTTGAGCCTCAGATCACTCAGATTATGAGGACTATTAGACCAGATAAACAGACCGTGCTTTTCTCTGCAACGTTCCCTAAGAAGCTCCAGCAGTTCGCCACCAAGTCTTTGAACCGTGCTATCTCCATTGGTGTTGGTGATAAGCAGGAGGTCAATCCGAACGTCACACAGGAAGTCAGATATGTTGACACAGAGTACGACAAGTTCCAATCGCTGCTTCATCTTCTAGGCCAGATGGATTCTTCTAGTGGCGAGAAATCTATTATTTTCTGTGAATCCCAGACCCAAGTTAACAATCTTGCCACGCAGTTACAGAACCGCCAATATTCCGTTGTGGCAATCCATGCTGGTCTAACACCGATTGAGAGAACAAACAACCTTCAAAGATTCAAGAAATCGAGCACTTCTAATATCCTTATCGCCACAGAAGTTCTCTCAAGAGGTCTTGACGTTCCAGCTTTATCACTTGTTGTGTTGTTCAACCCAGCCAAGACCTTTGCCCAATATGTCCATTCTACTGGTCGTACGGGTCGTGGTGATGCCAAGGGCACTGCCATTTCATTAATTTGCAAAGGTGAAGAACTACAAAGTTACATTGTCAGAAAGTTCATTGCAGATGAGGATACCATTCCTGAAGAGATCAAAGAGATGGCAGAGGCCTTTGAAAAAGATGTCAAGGAGGGGAAAGTTAGAATCAATTTGGGGTATGGTGGTAAGGGTTTGGAACGTCTAGATCAAGCCAGAGAAAATGACCACAAACAAGGACAGGACGATACCACCAGTCAACAGCCAGCATCCATCGACACCGACTTGACAGTAGACCAAGAGCAAGAACTGGAGGAGCAACTCAACCTTGAAGTGACTTATGAAGACCACAAGTCAGTTTTCAAGGCGAAATTGTACATTAACGATCTTCCACAACAAGTTCGTTGGTTGGCGACTAACAACGCTGCCCTCAACAAGGTTGTTGATGAGACTGGAACGAGTATCACATACAAAGGTCAATATGTGGCTCCAGGGAATAATAACAATGCCGATAAAGAGAACGATGTGGAGAAATTGTATTTGTTGATTGAGGCAAAGGAATCAGAAAAGGTTAGAGAAGGTGTTAGATTGTGTCAGAGTTTTATCCTGGATGGATTGAAAAAGGAGCAATCTGGAGGTTCCAACAGAGGGAAATTCACTTTGTAAAAATCAATAAAAATTGGATAATATATGAGGATATTAATTAAGTTTAAAAAAAAACCCCCTAAGAATCAAGAAATAATATTTGTAGATCAGGTGTCCAAAAGAAAGAAAAAGAAAAAGACAACATATTTTGTGGCACCCGAGGTGTCAATTTGAAAAACCAGTGAATCTGCCAAGATCAACGTGTCAGTTTCCCGAGGTACACACAACTGAAAAATAACAATCATAAAAGCTCCAATAAACAGCCTACAGGTACAAAAGGCAAATTCTCTCTCCCTCTATCATTCAATTCAAAGACAACTCGTATACTATGGATTTTCTAGGGTAAGCAATACTGAATTAATATATACTTTTCTACTCAAGTATGGTTTTTTTTTGTTTTTTCATACTGACTCAATTAATAGGATTTCAAGAGGAACCATCAGGTCCAAAGCTCTGGACAAATTGGCTGTTTTCTCTTTAACTCAACAACAACAAGAAGAAATCACTTTCTCTCCTTTAAATTCTGTCACTGTTAACATTCCAAACGACGACAATGTTAAATCAGCAAACAAATCAGGTTTCACAGGTGATATTTTGAAACTCTCTGAATCGTTATCCTCTGATATTGCTAACGTACCAATCACTCATAAAGAATTGGAGATTCTTTTTGCGTTGGCTAAGACTTCCCCCTTTGTGAAAACTTTCACCCAGGCTTCTAACTTATTAGGCTTGATCTCCCCTTATCTAACTGAATCTTCTAGGCAATTGTTCAAGAGTAACGCCAGCTTACAATTGGGGCCCTCTCCATGGGATCATTTGACTGAAACGTTGACCAATTGTGTTCTTGAATTAATCACCAGGTTCCCAGAAGTCGAGTCACAGGCTGTTGATATCTTAAACGGTTACTTGGATAAGTTTGTTGATTTAGAAAGCAATGATCTGAAACTATCCCAGTATTTCTCTTTGCTAGGTTTTATCAGAGCTTTTGTTAAAGTCAACAGCTTGAACATCTCGCCATCGTTTATTCTAAAGATCATTGAGTTGTTCACTGTCGCTGCTTTGGATATTATTGAATCGGTCACCAGAAGATCCCTTGATGATGAGCATGACGCCTGCTATTTATTGGCCTATAGAGCTCAATCGGAAGAGTTCAGTTCATTGCTTTTCACAAAGTATGTTTCTCAGTTATCTAACAAGTTGTTGTTGGACTTGGCATCAAGAGGTTATCATCACGATGTGGTGGTGGATGATGATGATTGCTCCTTATCAGACTACTTGATTAAAATCTCTGCTCAGAACTATGAGGATAACGACGACTTGCAATTCAAAGCCGCCATCAACCATCTCACCATGAACAAGGGTGCTGTTGGAAGATTAGTGGAACTCGCTCAAATCCAATTGGACCAATTGGACAATGGTGCTACCTATATCAACCTTTCCTCCAAAGCCCGTGTTGAGCTAGCCTTCCAGACAAAGGCGTACTCTTTACAAGTCATTGCTGTTGCCTTGACTGCTGGGATTTTATCAACACCACTGGTCACTGAAATTGTTGCCAACTCCTTGAGTCATTTAACGGAGGTTATCGATTACAACTTGGCTCCTGTGATCATTGCTCTTGGTTCATTGTTAAACTTTCAGGGTAACAAAACCATCAGTGGTGAATTGATCCACTCCTTTCCTTTGGTCGTTTCTCGGATCTCTCCTGAAATTGGCACGTCCTTTATCAAGAGGATCTCAAAGAACTTGTCGCTGGGTATGAAGCCATTAAGCCAGGATTCAATTATCACTACCATCTATAGTTTGATCAATCTTTTGAGTGACAAATCTGCTGGTAATCCTACAAACACCTTGAGGGAATTGAAGCTAAAATCAGCCAGAACAACCACAGATGCCTTCACTGTTTCCAACCTAGCCATGAGAACTCAGAGATCTAACACCATCAACTCTTTGAAAATGACAACCTCCAACGCCTCGTTGAATTTGACTGTCGATGAGTCCCAAGGCAACAAGCACACTTTCCAAAATGCCATTTCTGCAGTCATTCAAATCGCCAGTAGCTATGGTGACCATACCATCACTGTGTTGGCTCTAACTGTTTTGACCCAGAAGTTCAACAAGGTTTCTCATGAATTGGATTACTACTTGTTGGAGGGGTTGTCTGAAATAGCCCCATTGTTATCAGAGAAGGAGTTCGTCACCTTGGACAGAATGCTTGACAGTGCTTTGTCTAGCAGCATCAATAAGAGAGACGCCGTCTTCTCCAATTTCATCATCGACTCTAAGATCAAGATTTCCAAATCTTTGTCTTGTTGTGATAACCATCCTCTTTTCAAGGTCTATCTGATTGAGCTATTGAGTAATGCTATCACCAGGGGTGAAGTTCAAACCTCTGAACAGCACAGATCTCATGGCGAGATTTCAGAAGTTGCTAAGCAAATCTCAATGTTCATCAAACCTTTGGCAGCCTTGTTGCCTAAGAATCAACCAATTGTCCTCGCTGAAGAAGACCTTGACTTGATCAACGCATTCAGAAACTTCTGGTTCAATCTAGTCGTTCATGGTTACAATGAGACTTCTCCCTTGACAGAGACATTCAAACCTGAATTGGAAATCATTGCATTCAATTCTCCACCGTTGGCCTCTGACTTCCCACGTTCCCATGCCGAGACCTCCTTTGAACTAAACACCGTTCTCAGAAGAGGGTCTTCCAACCACAACGTTAAGGACCAGAAACATATCATTAGTGGTGTTTCCAACGCCACCGGGTTAGAACTACGTGCTTTGTCCTATCCAAAGTTGATGTTTCTCTCAGCAACTTCTTTACTAGAAAACCTCAGGGCCAACACTGGGAACTGTTCTACCATCTTGCAATACTTCTCAGATGAATCGGTGACCAGCACCAGTGTTGAAAAGTTCATCGGTTTCATTGCTCTCTCCATCACCAACAGATTCATCAAGTTGACCTTGAAGGGTAAGAACGATAGATTCACCTCTGATGTCATCGCTGAACAGGTGACAAAGGTTTTGATCCTTTGTTGCCACCGTAGTAAGACGTTACAAGATTGTGCTTTCCAAACTGCCAATTTGTTATTGAACAGGTTGCCATCAGCCTTGTGCCACCATCAATCGCTATACACTTTGTTGGATCTTTTGACTTTGTTGTTTGACAGTTTGGTCGATATCAACAGAAACAGGTATGAACCAAAACGGGAGTTCTTCTTGAAACATTCACAAGTTAAGATCACAGTGTCCGATTCGGAGAAGTGGAGAGGTGAGACTTTGGAAAGGTTACGTAAGGATTGCAGAAAGTGGTGTCTGTTGTCTCTCTCCAAATCAAACCAAGACATGAAGTCTCTACTGCAAGGCTATGTCTCTAACCTGGGTTTGTTGGAACGTATGAACGGTGTTGAGTTCGGTGTTTCTTTCGCCATTCAAATCGCTGGGTCGATCTTACCTACCGATTTGGAAGTGGCCAACATGTCAAACACCAGCATGATCCAAGCTCCAAATTCGATTGCTGGGTTCCTGTCTCAATACAGTTGGAGAGCCAAGAACATTGCTGACAAGTCCTCGTTTGTTGAAGTCCAAGGATTGCTGGATAAGAAGGATTTGGCTATTTCTCAATTGAAGGCCAAACTACAAAGAAACGAGGCTGTTCCAGAGAACGAATTATTGGATACTTTGGACTTGATCGCCTCTATCTTAATCTTGAGGATCAATGAAGACGACAGTGCTGGTTTGGTTCATGAATTGGTGTCTTTGCCGTTCCAACTGTTCACTTCTAATTCTATGAAGGTTGCCACCAACATCTGGCTAGGTATCATCAAGGAGAGAGAAGACGATATGTCGTTCCTCTTACTATCTGAAATCGTCATGAACTGGGAGAAATCAATCAAAAGCTCCAAAGGTTTGTTTTCCAGTGAATTCGACTTGTTGGACGAAGGTTTGTTGACGATGACGTATGCTCCTTCTGATAGAAGCAATGTCAATTACAACGCTGAGATTGTTTACAAATCCTTACAAGCCCATACCCATGTGATCAGATTCTTCTCCTCTCATTTCCAAGGAACCATGTTCCAAAGTGACCATTTACTTAAGATCTTCACTGGTGTTGTTGTTCAAAGTTTGAACTCTTTAAGAAGAAATGGGTCCTTGCATCCCTTTGCTAGAGCCATCAGATCTGAATTGATCAAGTTCGGGTTTGATGTGTTACAGTTACATTTGAAGACTGATTCCAAGTTTTCTCTTGAATTGATTGACTCCCTTCTAAATGCAACCTTGTCTTGGTTTATTGGTCCATGCCATTATCCATTTGGAAGCAATGCTTTGAAGATCAAGTCGGACTATAAACTTCTCTATGAGGTGTACAACCTGTTGGCAAGTTTGGCTATCGGCAACTATGAAACGACTGTTCTAAGAATGAAGAGAGAATTGGCTATGATCTTTATGAAGGATGAGATTTCCAAGACCCAAACATGGATAAACTGTATCAGTCCAAATGATTTCAGATTGGAAGATTCCCATAAATTGGATCCCCATCACGTTCAATTCGCTTTCAGTTTGGATCCATTGTTATCCTTAAGATTGGTTGAAAGATTTCCAAAACATGAGAAAACCATTGAATCTCTTATTGCCTCGAAACCATCCAAAACTTTGGGCCTGGCTCAATCGGTTAAATATTACTTGAAGAATCCTAAATTATTCAAATATTTGATCTTGTCCAAATCAATTTCCCCAACGGATTCGATTTTGTTGTTCCAAAACATCATGTTGTTCAGCAATCCATTTGTCATCCAGTACAACATGAGATCTTTAGAATCACATGATGTCCACCTGACGTTCTTCTACGTGCCACAGATTGTCCAATGTTTGAGAAACGATTCCTTGGGTTATGTCGCTAGGTTTGTGGTTGAAACTGGTAAAGTTGACCAATTGTTTGCCCATCAAATTATTTGGAATATGTTGGCTAACAGGTACAAGGATGAAGATTCTACAGTGGAAGATTCGGTTAAACCCAAATTGGATGAAGTCATGGCTCAATTGGTGGGTTCCTTCAGTGCTGAAGACCGTGTTTTCTATGAAACCGAGTTCAAATTCTTTAACGAAGTCACTGGTATCTCTGGTAAGTTGAAGCCGTACATTAAGAAGACCAAGGCTGAGAAGAAGATCAAGATCGACGAAGAAATGCACAAGATCGAATTGGCTGAGAATGTCTACTTACCATCCAACCCAGACGGTGTTGTTGTTGATATCAGTAGAAACTCTGGTAAGCCATTACAATCACATGCCAAAGCTCCATTCATGGCTACATTCAAAGTGCGTAAGGATGTCACAGTCTCTGGGGCCATCACCACTATTGAGAAATGGCAAAGTGCTATTTTCAAAGTCGGTGATGATTGTAGACAGGATGTGTTGGCTCTGCAATTGATTTCAATCTTCAAGTCTGTGTGGGACAACTCTGGCTTGGACCTCTATGTGTTCCCATACCGTGTGACTGCCACTGCTCCAGGCTGTGGGGTGATTGATGTCTTGCCAAACTCCATCTCTAGAGATATGTTGGGGAGAGAGGCTGTGAACGGGCTTTATGAATACTTCATCACTAAGTTTGGGAACGAGAATTCCAGTGAGTTTGAACTGGCTCGTAACAATTTCATCAAATCCTTGGCTGCTTATTCGATCATTTCGTACTTGCTACAATTCAAGGATAGACACAACGGTAACATCATGTACGATGACCAAGGACATGTTTTACATATTGACTTCGGGTTCTGCTTTGATATTGTTCCAGGTGGGGTGAAATTCGAGGCTGTTCCATTCAAGTTGACCAAGGAGATGGTCCGTGTGATGGGTGGGAACAATGAAACGGAATCGTTCAAGATGTTTGAGGAACTATTCATCAAGGGGTTCTTGGCTATCAGACCATACAGCGAATTGATCGTTGGCAATGTGATCACGATGTTGGACTCCGGTTTGCCTTGTTTCAAGGGCGAGAAGACCATCAAGAACTTGAGAAACAGATTCTTCCCCAACAAGGACGACAAGCAGTGCATTGGTGCTTTGAAGGGGTTGATTAGAAGCTCTTATGAAAGTATGTTCACTGTTGGTTACGATAGGTTCCAAAAAATGACCAATGGTATTCCATATTGATTCAATTTATTAAATCATATAGCTGGCAGTCTACCACATATATAATATATATATATATATATATTTACCTAGTACTCCAATATGTCCTCTTCTCTTTCTCTCTTACCGTTTTTCTCACTCCTCAACAGGTTGGCAACATGCTTGCCAAAGGCATCAACATAAGGTTTCAAACTGGTCCTATCGATATCATTAACTTCATTATCACCAGTCCAATCCATAATCTCCTTTTGTAACTGATGCAAGTTCGGAGCAGAAGTAGGATCAAAGACATCCTTAGAATCAAAGGGAACACAAACATTACCAGTCCCAGGATGGATACAGAAGGGCGATTTCAACAAATGGTTCATCTGTCTTGTGACTTCGACATCGAGACGAGGATACGTCGATTCCAAGATCAAATCTTCCTTCGTCTCAGTGATCATCGTCATCTCGAACTTGTTGAACTTCAAAGCGATAGAGAACTTCTGAATGTCTTCCCATTTCTCCCTTGAGGATCTTGCCGGGTTTCCCACCCAATGTTCCTTCAATTTCTTATTCAACGACTCAACAGGAAACTTCAAAAGTGCAGAAATGGCAACCTCATCATCAACCCATGGATCCTGTTCCAGCAAGACCACCTCGATGAAATCAATCTTCAGCAAGTCAACCGATCTTTGAATATGTGGGTGATAAGGTCTTCTCAACGCCAATCTCTTGCTCCCTTTGTTCTTCAACACGTCCATATACTCAATCACTGAACGTCTTTGTCCCTCACTCAACTGTCTGGCACGCTTATCACTAACCCAACAATGTGCACCACGTCTACCGGAAAAGACCCAAATGATATGTTCGAACCCAAAATCCTCCCTTAATGCCACATCTAGAATCTTGGTGGCCATAGTGATGAATTTCCAACATTTCGTACAGATCTGAGTCTTGGAACAACACGTTCTAACGTCATCGTAATCAGTCAAATCGATATCAAAGGCCAATTCTTTCTCAATTGGTTTCATCTTGGATTTAGGTACCGATTTCCGGTCACGTGGATTGATTTCGTATACTGCACCGATTTCAAAACGTGTTGGATTGTTCTTAATTATACTCTGTTTGAATTCGTCCAAGTTGTCAAACGAGTTGTAACGACGATAGGCCCCAGATTGGAACTCGTAGGCGAACTCTCTCATAGTGAAGTCTGGGAGAGGCTTGGGGGAATGGTTTAGCCATTGGAAGATCGAACGGAAGGGAATAAGATGCTTGTAATAAAACTCCATGTCGGAAGAGGAGACTTTTGGTTTGCTGGCCTCTTGTTGGACAACTTCTGCTCTTTCATTTGGAGAGGTGGAACGCTCTTGAGATTCTGTCATCGTTATATGTGTTGGTCTTTTAGGGTGAGAGAGAGAGAAAAAGTTAGAACCTGTTGTGAAATAAGGTTAGTTGTCTCTTACGCGTCAGTTTTCTCTAAATTGTTTCCCAAAAAAAAAAAAAAAAAAAAAAACACTATAAAATATTCAAAAGATCCGGCGCGTAGTATTTATGCCAGACTTCTTACATAATCCAAATCCAACTATTATCATTATTCGCGAAAAAAAAAGGCCTCTTTCAATTAACCCAGCTTCTTGGAACTTGGAAGGCAAAGGTTATCATCAACAAATGGGGAAGGGCGTATAATATACTATAATACATTTTCCCCTTAAACCCATTTTCAATTGACTCTCAGTCCCCCCCCCTTCCTTCCACTAATATCAACAAAATCCACAAGCCACAATGGACGTCATCTTAGGAATAAAGCTACAAGACAGTGTAATCATCGCCACATCAAAAGCCGCCACCCGTGGTATATCCATTCTTCGTTCCGATGATGATAAGACTCGTCAATTATCTGACCATTCTCTTATGGCCTTCACAGGTGAATCAGGGGATACTGTTCAATTCGCAGAGTATATCCAGGGTAATATCCAATTGTATGATATTCGTGAGAATTATGAATTGAGTCCTTCTGCTATTGCCAGTTACACTAGAAATGAATTGGCGAAATCTTTAAGATCTAGAAAACCTTATCAAGTTAACGTATTGATTGGTGGGTATGATACGATTAAGAAAGAAGCTAAGTTGAATTGGTTGGACTATCTTGGTACAAATGTGGAATTACCTTATGGTGCTCATGGTTATGCTGCTTTTTACACCACATCTCTATTGGATCGTCATTATAGAGAAGATATGAAGACTGAAGAAGGGTTGGAATTGTTGAGATTGTGTGTTAAGGAATTGGAAACTAGAATGCCTATGGATTTCAAGGGTGTTTTGGTTAAGGTTATTGATAATGATGGTGTTAGAGTTGTTGACTTCTGATTAGAATTTTCAGAAGAAATGAAAACAAAATTAATTGATGTGTCGTTACAGTTTTATATGTATAAAAGAAGAAGAAAATGAGGAAAGAATGATAATGGTCTATAAGCTTATGTTATTTATATATATAAACGAATTGTCTACCCAATGACAAGTTTCTCTCTATCCACATGGTCAAACTTGGAACTAATCTTGGCTTTCAACAACTGATTGTAAAGAGTATTGTAAAGGCAGAACTTAATGTTATGATCCCTAGCCAACTTGCAGAAATAAGCAGAATTATTGAACAAATCCATATTATCAAAGGCCTTGAACTGTTTCCTCATCATGGAAGACTGGGATTCAGTGGTTTTCAAAACTTGATAAATCACCGACATCAATCTATCGACATCAAAGGTCCCAGCTGTCAAAGTTGAAGTATCGATGTCTAACTTCGAGTCTGAAGCAAGAACAATCTTCACACATTCATTGACATACTTCTGGATCGGAACAGAGAGCTTCATCCTGAGCAACTCGCCATTCGTGCAATCAAACAGCGTCGTGAACGTGCTAATAGCTGCCTTCACAATAAGATATTCATATTGGATATGCTTAAACTCTTGATACTTTAAAAACTTGGCATTCAATCCATTGCATTCTTCTACAAGCTTGAGTAAATCCACTTCAGCAACATCGACTTCCTTCTCTTCGGATTCATACGACCTAGGGATCCTACTTATCTTCATCCCACCGAATCCAAAAAGATTGGAACTGAACTTCTCCTGGGCAGGCCATACTCTGAAATCACAAATGGCTTGATAAATGTTTGGTCTCTCATTCTCTGGTTCGTCTCTAAACACCGTAGACAGTAAATGGGTCATGGACGCCTTGTCGCCATTCAGCAACAAGATATTCGACGAATTCGTAAGACATTTCTTGTACTTTTTCAGCTCTTTCAATCTGGAATATTCGCCATCTATAATCATATTCTTGATATGAACAACATCTCCATTCCCATACATTGGCGGTTGATACGCACTCATCATCTGTACAGAATTCGACATCTTGACCCCTTTATTATTGTAGGTGTTCAATGTGGAAGTAGAATTGGAATTACGGAATTGGGTGAAAATAGTTTCATTGGAGAGAAGTTTGACAATTTCTGGAACTTTTGGTTGATATGGATGATGAGAAAGTTGATGGGTTATATGTGAAAGAAGAGGGGTATTTCCTATGGTGTAGATACGAGGCAGTGTCCAAGTCATGATTGGATATGTGTTACACGGTGGTGGATATTCAAATCAATTCAATTTATTATATCGAGCTAATTGGGTCCATCTGCTCCGCTTATTTAATAATATTATTTAAATTTGCAAGTAAGACGTACTGAGCAATGGGTTGCCCTACAAATATTCTGCCCTGAGAAACAACAATTTGCCCGAGGGTTCATGACAGGCAAGCTATGCGGGCGACAGGTATAAAATAAAAATTAAAAAATTCCAAGTTAGTACCATAAACAACACACGCTAAATTTCTTAGAGAATCTTTGATACGAAAAAATTACAGCGTCCTATTCACTGCATCATTAGTGTCAGGTTGATGAATGGAGGGGAAAAGGATCGCAAGAACAAATTACATCGACAACGTACCTCATACCCTGGAGTGTCTTATGATGACGCTTAATGGTAACTGCGTTTACGATATATCTTATTTATCCATTAAATTTAGTTTGTCTGAAGTTTAATAAACACAAGTACTACTATCAATACTCTAGAACTGTAACTTCTAGTCTAATATGTAATGATGAGCCTTTTGCTTGCAAAATTTGAACTATTAGTTTCAAATAAATGTACTGCAACCCCCGCATTTAATCAACAAATCTCACGTGATACAGCTAACACTCTAGTCGGAAATCGGTCAGCTATCACGTGAGCCATCATATATGTCACTTGACTTTATAATATTATAGTATATTATTACTACTGTCCTTGGTCTGCTATATTCTGCTATATTTTAACAAAAGCTGTAGCAAATCATGTTTAATTAATTAATTAATTAACTTAAATTATACAATATATATGTTTTAAAAACGATCAGTTTCTCTTCTGTATTGATCCCATGATAGAATCCTTAACATTTCCCCAAAACATCACCCTGTTAATTCGTCTTTCATCCCTCCTCTTCTGCTTGTTCAACTTTATTTCAGCCAATCTATCCCTTTCCTTTGATTCGATATGGAATTTTTCTTTCGCAGCCTGTCTTCTACTCAATCTATCTTTTGCCCTTTGAATTTGATCAACTTTTGGAATTAATGGATCTTGAACTGTTACTGCGTTAAGAGGATTGATTAATTGTTCAATCCATTCTGTGTTATTATCATTTTCTTCATCCAATAGAGGCGTAACATATTTCTCACAAGTTCCAAACAATTCAGAATTTGCCAACTGGGTGAATTGTTCCAAATTCATCGATCTCTTAAACCTCACGACAGGATTAAAAATTATAGCAGAATCAAAATTCATTTGAATACGTAAAAGATAATCAAACACATATTGAGACTTTCTTGAAAGAAATTTTCCATCAAATCCATTACCTTTTTCAAACACACCATGGCATTGAGCTTCATGAAAACAAGACAAAACCGTTGAGATGAAGGATGATTCTAAATCCGGTTTTATCAAAGCGATGATGTCTTGTTTGGTTATTTGAATATCTGCCAATTGTGATTTGATCTCTTGGAATTCCTTTAAAGTTGCATCTAATTTCATATGAGTCTCAGTTTGGGTTTGTTCAGGGATTATATCATTGCCAATTTCATCCTCTTGGAAAACTTCATTCTCGATACATTTCTTTTCAAATTTGTTGATCTCATGAAGCATACTTGGGACAGATCCTTTCAATTTCTTCAATTTCTTTTCCAATTTTTTGATATTTGATAATTTCGTGTAGAACTCACTCTCTTGTTTAATTTCACGTTCGTATGAATAAGGAGTCTTATAGTTGGAAGGGGCCCCCTTTGTAAGGAACTTGTTATAGTAGTGGTCATACCTTTCATCAGAAATCTTCTGATGTCCCTTAAAATCTTTCAAGAATTGTCTCTTCCGAAGATTCATCATTCTCTCAGCAATCAAAGCAATCTTGGTATCGTAATTGCATGCTGGAGAAGGATACTTCAATCTGTTTGGAATGGCGAATTTAGGAGCCTTATCGTCCATATTTGGAATGAACCAGAAATCGACTGTACAGCTGAGCTTGTTAGGGATATGGATAGTATGTTTAATGAAATTATCTCCTCTATTTTCATTACTAATGGAGAGATCTTTAACATAAAGATCCTGAACAGATAATCCTAATTCAACAATATCACCCAAGAAAGCCCCCGTGTTGATCTCTGAACTTTCAATGCCTTGACTAATGGACAATTCTGAAAGAGTTGAATAAACATTCAATTTCATATCACTTTCATTTAAATGTTTTCCAAAGAGTGGTCTAAAGGCTGCACAACTTGGATGATTTAAGTAACCGTTTTCCTGGACTGTTTTCAAGGGCTGAAATCTTAAAGGAGATGGTACTGTAAATCTTTCGAAAATGGGTTTCTTTTCTGGTTCTTGTTCCTTGTGGAAATCATCCTTATTAAGTTTCCAATGTTCATGTTTGGCTTGAGCATTACATTTGGATCTAGACTTCTCATGTTCACAAACACCACCATGACGTTCTGTACCACAATTGTATTGATAATCATCACAAAGAAGGTTACTTAGTAATGAACAATAAACAATATGAATGTTTGTCTTTGGTTCAGGCTTAGTCTGTTGTGATTCAGAATCAATGAAACAATATCTCCCTGATCCAAATCCAACGTTCTCAAAGAGGAAATCTAAAGGAATGATATTGAAAGAATTCGATCTTGTCCAGGAGCCAGAAAGTTCATGAATTTCAATAATGATGAAATCCAAATGTAAGAATCTCTGCATCATCTCCTCAGTGATCAACTTTGTACGGATCCAATTGGTCCAAACTCTTCTCAAGGTCAAACTATTCGAACCTTTGAATCTCCAAAACCCCACACCACACTCGTCACTTTTCAAATACTTGTCCCATTCATCCTCAGAGATATCAACTCTTACAATGTTGGAGGTAACTCTTTCGATCGACGAATTACAATCCATAAGATTCATAGCCCCCTTAGGATTAGGATATCCATGAGGGATGATTCTGAAAGATAAGATACCAACTTTCTCAGCTAACAGGTCCCTATAGTTGTAATTTTGTTTAACAAGAGTGTTTAAGTCTTCATATGTGGTTGTCCTGGAAGAGAGCTGAGAAAATATCGTTGAAAGTTCTTCTTCGGTGATTGGGAGTTTTACTGTTTTGAATTGTCTTCTCATTTTTTTTTTCTCTCTTTCTTTCTTGCTTATTTTTTTTATTGTTATAGCTAGGTGATCGCAGTATATTTGGTTTTGGATAATATATGTTATTCTATAATCGTGGTAGCTTAATATAGGTGTTGTAGATACTTTGGTATAGATTTATTTGAAGCATTGTGGTTGCCAATTAGATAAAAGTTTGAAGTTCGAAATATCAGGAAGGTTTCCCCATATTTATACTTTTCCAAGAAATACAGGAAGGTTTTCTATTACGATTTCCAAGCCATACCTATGTACCCTTGAGACTACGATAGAATTCCCTAGTTTTGTTGATCTTTATATTAACTATCCAGGTTTATGTACCTAAAGAGCGGTGTGATTCTTGGTTTGTTTGTTTTTTGTCTATGTCTAGTGCTTATTTTATCGCGTAAACATTCTCATTTCGTACTGGATATGAGAACGACGATCTTCAATAAATAGATCATCCCCAAATTAATAAATATTTACCTCAATAAATCGAATTCATTAGGACAGTTGGGGCTGTTCTTGAATTAGATATTGGACATACCTTAACTCATATATGAATAAAGCTTTATTGCCCATCTATATCGAAATAATTATAGAGACATATTGATCATCAGATCAATCCACCAAAACTTTCCCTTTCGGGATATTTATAGATATTTATTAGTAATAGTACTACAAGATTAAAAAGAAATAAAAATAATATGATCACGTGTATATTGTATACAGAAATAATATATAATAATAATAATAGTCTAAAGCTTGCGATTCATAGTGGACTGCAGAAATAATGAGGAATTTGGATAATAAATTAATCAATAATCATCATTAAAAAAAGTCTATAATTTCTATATTATTATATAAATTAGCAAAGCCCATCAATGGCGGTAAATCGTTCAAATTGAGAACGATCCCTAGAACAAAGTGGTGATTTCATCAGAGTCAGAATCAGTAACTTCTTCTAAAGAGACTCTTTTGCAGACTCTTGGAAGACTGTTAAAGATTTCGGATTCGGATTCAGAATCAGAGTCGGATTCGGAATTAGAAGAGTCAGATTCAACTTCCAAATGGTGGAAAGTTTCTTCTTCTTCTTGTTCACTTTCAGAGTCTTCATCAGATGAGGAAGAAAGATGTTCAGAATCAAAGGCGTAGAAATCTTGTAATTGTTCTTCTTCGTCATCGTTATCTTCAGCAGCAGTGGAGAAACCGTAGAATTCATCGTCATATTGAGAATCGGCATCTTCAATATGTTCATCTTCAGATTCAGATTCAGATTCAGATGATGATGATGAAGATTCATCTTCAGAATCATAAGCAGTAATAGCAGCAGGACCAACAACAGTGATGGTTTCAGAGTCGGAATCAGAATCGGATTCAGAATCGGAATCAGCGATAATATCCAAGATATCAGAATCTTCAGAATCGAATTCAATTTCTTGATCAGTTTCGGAATCAGAATCTTCGGATTCTTGTTCGGATTCAGATAATTCTAAGTGGAAGATTTCAGCTTCTTGTTCAGATTCAGATGATTCAATATCTTCAGCGTCAGCAGTAGTCATTGGGTAGTAAATGGTGGCAAGTTCTTCGTCATCGTCGGATGATTCGGATAACTCAGAGTCTTCTTCTTCTTCTTCATCATCGGAGGAGTAGGAATGGTGGAAGACAACTGGGAATGGTTGGATTCTATCTTCGTAATCTTCAGGAACATGGACATTACCCAAGTTTTCCAAAACCTTTGAAGAGACGGTACGTTGGTTCTTCTTGGATGGCTTGGAGATCTTAGAGGATGACTTTCTACCAGCTCTAGCGTAATGTTGTTGTTGGTCGTATTCGGAGAAAGCATGGGCCTTTGGAATGATAATTAATAAGTTGGTGTCGTTGACTTCATAATCGATTTCATTAGCTTTGATTTCATTAACGTTGAAGTTGAACAATTTCTCAAAGCTGTTAGACTCAGAACCAATGAATAATTCAAGCTCTTCGTCATATTCACCGGAAGTCTTCATATTGATGACAAAATCGGAGAAATCAGCATCGGTCTTAGAGATCTTGACTTGATAAGAGTTGACCAAGTTGAACAACTTAGTGGTGATTTTTGGCTTTTGGAAAAGTTCAATGGCCTTTGAAGAAGAAGAAGAAGAAGAAGAAGAACCGACGTTGGAGGATTCACGAACCCTTGGAGAGAATTGTCTTCTTTCAGATTTGTATCTTAGTAAAGGACTTGGAACATCGTATAAAGCAGTGAATGGGGACTTCTTGGACTTTTTGGAGTAAGTGACTGGGTTGTAAGCGAGCATGATTGTTAATTGATTGACTGTTGTTGATATGGGATGTTGTTTCTTCTTGGATTCAAGATATCGATGAGGAAAGGGGAAAAAACCAATTCTGAGTATTAATTCTGGGTAGTGAAAAAAAAATGGGAAATTAATTTCTTTTATAGAATGTGAAATATTATCATACTGTGGCGAAAGGGGCTGGTTATTTTGTTTATCTAGATTGTTCTATGGGAGGTTAATTCTGTCACATGTATTTCTAGTTGCGTTTGCCTGCAGGAAACGTGGAGTTTTCTAGAATGTTCTACGGATGTTCAGAAAATTTTGTAGGGCAGTTTTTCTAGAGGTCACGTGGTTCATATTGTGTTTGTTTGTTTGTTTTTGCATGTGTTTTATTTTACATCAAATCAATGTGCTACTATTCTTACTACTTAGCAACTTTCATACAGATACTGTGTTTAAACATTAAGATATATAAATATATTTATATTATATTTATAACTAAAATCAAAAAAAAAAGTACAGTATATAATAAATAGAGTTCCTTATCACCTCGTCAACCCATCAACGACACCAAAGAGAAACATATCCAATGGTGATAACACAAACAACAATCGCAGCCATACTAAACATATCCTTGTTCAAATCAAACTTAATCTTTGCCTGTGTGTATTTCTCCTTGAAAGGTTTCAATTCATCAATCAACATGGTCTTCTTCTCAACCGTGCCCTTAAGATGTTTCAATTCTTCTTCGTAATTATAAACCACGATATCTGCTTTATTTCTATCATCTTTGTTCTGTCTTTCTCTTGCAGTTATCATTCTTCTTAAACTTTCTACCTCAAGTTCTTTCTTAGATAGGATTTCTTGTGTTTTGATGGCTTGGGCATCTTTTTCTTGGATGGTTCTCTTCAGTGATTGAATTTCAATCTGTAGTTCTTTAGTTTTGACTTGTGCCTGTTCTGCTTCCTTTTTCACTTTGGATAAGTTTGACACCTGATCATTCTTTATGATCTGGTCTTTATACTTCAAGAGGAAATCCTCAATCGATGTCAATTTCAAATTATTCAAATTCTCCAAGTGAATCTGTGAGACTAGAGTTGATACTATCTGTGTCAATGCTGAGTTTGAATTCGTGTTGTTACTATTATTATTGTTGTTAACGAATAAACCGCTCATGAAATCATGTTCCGGACCTGATGTTATATCCTGGATCTCATCATTGATATCACCAAACAAGGCAGAATCCAAGGAGTTGAGACTGCTATCTCTGTTGATCCTACTTCTCTCGCTCTTCTTAATAACCTCGTGTATCAGAGCCACAGGATCAACTCCTTCTTCAATAGGCACTGTCAAGACATTCTCAATGAACAAGCTGATTTTCCTATGATGTTGATGCTTATTCTTCTCGTTATCAATGTCCACACCTAGATTGACCACATCTTCCATATGCAATTCGACTTCCTTGGTCAGCTTCTCATCGTTGACAAACGTACCATTGGATGAATTGCAATCTCTGATAAAAACCCTTCCGTCCTTGACGTAAAGTTCAGCATGTTCTCTGGAAATAACTCTTGAATCAAAATACCCATTTGAACTGTTTGGTGCTTTTTGTGAACTATTGGGTCTTCCTAGTTTAAGCACATTTGGAAATTCAGGGACTGTTAAAGTCTTTTTGTCAAAGGTTTCGTTTAATGATGAGGCTATTACTAGGAAAATCACTTTCGTTCTATTTGGAATATTCATGATTGGTGAGACCTTACTACCATTAGTAAATGAGGATATTTGTCCATTGGTATCTGAGATTGAGATCTGTGGTGGTGTAGGTTTGGGCTGGACTTGGTGTTGCTGCTTATCCTGTTGTTGTTGTTGTGGTGGTGGTGGTGGTGGTGGTGTTATTGATAATGATGATTGTGTGCTATTCTGTGTTTGTAACATCACTGGCGGTAAGGGAAGTGGTGGCGGCTGTAAGGGCAAACTTGAGGTGGAGGAAGAACTTGATGATCTGCCATACACTTTTGAATTGGATCTATTTCTTGTTCTTGGTTTACCATCTTGCGTCACAGATGGTAGTTCCAGTGGATCCATAATAAGTGTTGATTGCTGTGAGAGGTCTGAAACCTCAAGCATGTTTGACATGGTTTGTGAAGGTTATTATGCTAAAAAATAAAAATTGGTTTCTTTCGGTGGCTGTAGATCAGGTTATGTGTGTTTATGTCTCCCTGCCTGTGGTTAGGTACCTGATAAAGTTGGATGAAAAGTAATGGAATGGAATTTAAGGGTACAATTGGAAAGGAATGAGTCTCCTGAAGAATAGGAAAAAAAAAACAATAATAAAAAAAAAAAAAAAAATTAAAAAAAAACCAAGGATTACTCTTAAATGTGTTCAACTAACTGGTAGAAGTAGAAGCGTATAGTTGTACTAGCACTTGTAATGAATAATATGTTGCTTCTGGCTTGTCACCTAATAGTCCTTGTATGGTTTATTGCGGTTGATTCAGAAATTATTGGTTGTTGCAACTTCAACTTCCTGCCAATTATGATCTGAAAGACACACACAGCCCTTTAAGTTGTCAGGTTTGGCAATTTAAATTTCTGCGGCCCGAATCAACAATGCCAAACAGAAATATTTTGACCCGTGCGGTTTTAGCAGACAGCTCACTTCTTGCTGCTGATCACGTGTACAAAAACCATGATAAAAATCAAGCTAATTCAATTATTAATTTAATTTAATTATTGTAATGATATTAAAAGGTTATATATAAATATTATGTAAATAAACTCAAAAGTTTGTACAAAATTAAAAAAAACAGATATCATCTGGCTTTTCTAATCAAGTTCGGCACCAGAAGGTAATTCTTCATCATCTTCATCATCAATGTCAGACCAGTCTTCCACATCAACATCCATATTATCATCGCCTTCGACTTCATGATTAGGCAAGACCTTCAAATGATCGCCTTCAAGAATGACTCTGATAGTCTCCTTCTCCTTAATCTGGCCCTTTAAGATCAACACGGCCAATTTGTTCAACACTTCTCTTTGGATCAAATGGTTCAATGGTCTAGCACCCAAGTCTGGAGTCCAACCGTTCTTAGCGAGGAAATCAACGGCATCTGGCGCGACGTCGAGTTTGTAGTTCTTATCGTTGGTGGTGAATCTGTCTTCGATTTCCTGGATTCTGATGGACACGATCTTATGAATGGCCTTCTTTGAAAGCTTGTTGAAAACGACAATTGAGGAGATTCTGTTGATGAATTCAGGTCTGAAGTGGGATCTGACTGCAGTCATTACTAGTTCCTTGGTTTCTGGAGTGATCTTGGAAGTGGATTGAGATAACACGAATTGAGAACCCAAGTTGGAGGTCATGATAACGATAGCGTTGGAGGCATCAATGACCTTACCTTGGCCACTGGTGATTCTACCATCGTCCAACAACTGCAACAACACAGTTAAGACTTCAGGAGCGGCCTTCTCAACTTCATCGAAAAGAATCACAGAGTATGGTTTGTTCTTCAACTGGTTGGTCAATAACCCACCTTCTTCATAGCCGATGTAACCAGCAGTGGTACCTAGCAACTTGGAAACAGAGTGCTTCTCCATTAACTCGGAACAGTCGATTCTGATCATGGCCTTCTGGTCGTTGAACAAGAACTCGGCAACCTTCTTGGCCAATTCGGTCTTACCAGAACCCGATAACCCTAAGAATAGGAAAGAAGCAGGTTGGTTCGGGTTGGCTAGACCGGATCTTGACAATCTGATGGCGTTGGAAACAGACTTGACCGCTTCACCTTGGCCAACAACAGCTTGGGATAGTTCCTTCTCCATGGAGATCAACTTGGCATTCTCAGATTGCGTCAATTTGGAAACTGGGATACCTGTCAATCTGGCAGCCGTCTCAGCAATGGTATCACTATCGACAACGTTTTGAATCAAAGATCCATTGCCAGCTAAGGCTTCTTCATTGGCTACTTCGTTTTCTAGAGCAGCAATTCTTTCCTTGATTTCTGGGATGGCAAAGTATCTTAAATCAGCAGCAGTACCGGTATCATTACGACGTTCGGCATCTGTGGCCTTGATCTCCATTTCATCCAATTTTCTCTTAGCAGCAGTCAACTCTTCGTGGCCCTTACGTTCTTCGTTGTAACGGGCTCTTAAAGGTTTCAATTCCTCTTCAAGAGAAGCCTCCTTTTGTCTAGCTTGGTGTAATCTTTCCTTGGTGGTTGGGTCAGCTTCTTGATCTCTTTCCAAGGCCTTGATTTCAACTTGGATCAACTGCAATTGACGTTCCTTGGAATCCAATTCTTCAGGCTTGGAATCACGCGCAACAGCAACACCGGCACAAGAAATATCCACTAGATCAATGGCTGAATCTGGCAATCTTCTGTATGGCAAGTAACGCTTGGCCAATTGGGCAGCAGAGACCAGGGCTGAGTCCAAGATTCTGACACCGTGGTGAATCTCATACTTTGGTTGCAACCCTCTCAAGATGGCGACAGTTTCCCTCGTGGTTGGTTCTCTGACGTCGATCTTTTGGAATCTTCTTTCAAAGGCACCATCCTTTTCAACGATACGGCTGTATTCGGAGTTGGTGGTGGCACCAATGACCTTCAAGTTACCTCTTGATAAGGCAGGCTTCAAGATGTTGGCTGCATCGTCCTTACCGTTACCCATCAACATGTGGATCTCATCGATGAACAAGACAATCAAGACCTTGGAGTCCTCGATTTCCTTCAAGACACCCTTCAATCTTTCTTCGAAATCACCCTTGTACTTGGCACCAGCAGTCAAAGCAGCCAAATCTAAACTGAACAAACGAGAGCCTTGTAAGATGGTAGGAACATCGTTCTCCAAGATTCTTTGAGCAACACCTTCGATGATGGCAGTCTTACCAATACCAGGCTCACCAATCAAACATGGGTTGGATTTGATTCTTCTTGCCAAGACTCTAATGGTTGATCTGATTTCTTCCTCTCTACCAATGACAGGGTCCAATTTCCCCTGTCTGGCTTGTTCCGTCATATCGATAGCATACTTTGTCAAATACTCCAGTTCTTGGTTTGTGTCGGCAGATCTGGAATCGATACGTTGATTGCCTCTAAGTTGTAAAATCTGTTGCTTTAAACCTTCTGTTGTGACACCAGCATCTTTCAAGACATTCTTGATACTGGAGTCATCAAGCATGGCTAAGAGAATATGGTCTTGGCCAATGAATGAATCTTTCTGCTGTTTTTGAACCTTGGCGGCATTCTTTAAAATTTCCCCAACAGCATAACTTGGACTAATCTGAGAAGGAGCTGGGTTCTGGGATGGTGTTCTGACTAAGGTCTTGTTGACTGTTCTTTCAAACGTAGGATAGTCAAAACGACCCTTTTCTAATAAGGTCTGGATGTAACTTTGAGAACCATCTTCAGGTCTGGTGGCAAAGGCAGCAAGAAAATGAATTGGTTGTAATTGAGGATGAGCGTGTTCTTCAGCTAATTTGTTAGCATTGGTGATGATCTGTAAAGCTCTGTCTGTAAATTGTGTTTCGTCCATTGTATTTGTAATTTGTGTAATCTGTAATTTTTTTTTTTAGTTTGTAAGTGAATATATGAAAATACTTTGGTAGTTTCAATTGATCAGTAAATTTTGATGGAACAATAGAGGGCGGGTTCATCCTTTTAAATAGTACATCGTTTATTTCATGTCTCTTTCATAGCGTTTAAATAGCGTGATCAATCCAAATTTCACTAGCAAATTCCAGACTTTACTAGATGCCCCGGCCTCCACCATAGAATCTTCTAGAAATTGCCCGAAAGCACTCGCTCAATCCGGAAATTTCTAACTGAGTTACCTCGGATTATATAATCTGAGGTAGAAACACTTTAAGCTAGAGTAATAAATTTAAGAAACTAGTATGAGATGAAGGACAGGTTACTCAACAACTAATGTCACACTGTTTTCTCCTAAGAACTTATGCATTCTACATAGCAACAACTTTACAATCAGAAAGAAGAAAAAAAACACCTCATTTGTTAAAAGTTCTTGTATCGGGTACTATATTTCCCATTTTATTCAAATATGTACAAGTTACAACTGGATTAGTACTATTATATATTATCTCTGCAACGATCTATTTATAAGTTTATAATAAGCTATTTATTAATTAATTAATTAATTCTCAGTTTTCAGATACATCTTCCTCGATTTCCAAATCCTGTAACTCAACAGTCTCAACAGTCTCAAATCCCATTTTCTTAGCTAATTCCCTCACAAAACAAGTGGCAACTTCATCAACGGAAACATCCCTGCCGGCCATCAAACTAATATTGGACTGAGTCTTACCAGGTAATCCACATAAAGCAAAGCCTGTTGATTTCTCCAAGTCTGGAATCTCGTTATTCACATTGATACTGATCCCATGAGAAGTCACAGATCTGGAAACGTGCAATCCTAAAGAAGAGATCTTAGTCTGTTCATCAATCCAAACTCCTGTGTTATCAGTTTTGATTCCCTTGATGTCATAGTTAGCCAAAGTATTAATGATGGCATCTTCCAACTGAGATACAAAACATTTCACAGTCAAATTGGAGAAATCCTTCAGATCGAAAATAGGATACACAACCAATTGACCTTGGTTATGAAAGGAAATTTCACCACCACGGTTGGTTTGAACAAATTGATAGGAAGGGATATTACCTAATTTAGTGATATCTTGTTCCGTCAAGCGATACTTTTCTCTCTTTCCCGCAGTGAAAACAGGTAGGAACTGGAACGATAGAATTGTTGGTGATGGTTTCATATCCATTATGGATTTTAATAATTGGGATTCATATTCGTTTGGAGTCTGATTGGAATCTTGGAGAATTTTTAGCTTTTTATCTATTGTCGTAGCCATCTTCTTGAATTGCAACATGGCTCCAGCGAAGGAGTTCTGGATAAGCTGTCCCTTGCTGTATGGCAATGGAACAGTGAAATGTAAGTGACGGAGAGTCTTTGCTGATTGTTTGTTAGGTGGGAACTTAGTTATACATTTGGCTGGGGAAGTTGGTTTTGAAGGGGCTTGTGAATGTGAATGAGAGTGTGTGTGCGTATGGCCACATCCTTCATGGGATAGTCGAGAAAATGTATGGAATGGTCTGACTCTTGGAAGCATCTTTTCAGACCGGTTTTGTAAGTAAGAAACGTATTTGGAAGAAAAACACACAGTAAGCTTGTGGGCTCCAAATCTTTTCGATATTAATTATTCTTTGATCAATTTCAATTTAAAATTTCTGGGCTTATGTAATAAATTATGTCATCCGAGCGAACCTGAAATCATAACAAATAAGCGCCGCCACAGGTCAAAAAAGTAAACTCTGTGTGAAAAGTTCTTCAATTCTTTCTAACTTCAAATGAATTACAGTGTTGCAAAGTCTGACAGTAATCAAGCTCTTCACCTCAACCAGAATTCACTCTCAAAAGCCTAAAGAAAATGCCCTCCATATGATCATATAATGGCCCGTCTAATACTCACGTCAACAGACCAACTTTTAAATGACGAAGATGGCCAGAACCCTCCAAAAGACCTGCTCTTGGATTCTAAAGGATACACAGACGAAGATGGAGATATAGACGTCTTTATCTCAACACAGGTCCAAAGTCGTATGGACGATATTGACGAAGAGGACAATATTCAACAGAGAGCGATTTCTTTATTGTCCAAGTTCAAGAACACTCATGTGGCTGTTGATAAGAAGCCTCTCCAAATGACTAAACCTGTTGTTCAGAACAATAGGAAGAAGACTGTAGTGGAAAAAAATGAAAAAAATGTACAAAAATCAAAGCCAGCTATAAAGAAGAAACGCGTCAAGGATACCACGCCCAAATCAATAACAGAGGCTATGTTAAGGAAGTTCTCAGGGAAACCTCAAAAGATAACGCGATTCATTAAGGATCAATCATCCAAGAAAGCAAATAGTATAACTCCTAACCATCTGGATCGAACTATTAGCAATGAACACATCGAACAATTGTTAGAAAATGATTGGAATTTGACTACAGATGAATGGACAAGGACAAGATACATTCTCAACTTCAATCCACCTGCATCTACTACCCATGATATTACCTTGATCTACCAATCTGAAAACGAAAGAGAAAGAGAACGCGGAAGCTTATGGCATTCTTCCAAACATCAACCAGATGATCTGTCCTTATTACTCTATATGAATTCTAATACTGGTAAAGTGATGGATACAAATACGGATCTGGGTATGATAAATACCGAAGTACGATATAGAGAGCCAATTCCAATTACTAAACCTTTCTCTCCTCATGGAAGGCTGACAGGAAAGGAACGATGGCTAGTGGAAGAAGAGGAAGAGGAAAATAAAGAGGAAAAAGATGATGAATACAAATTCCTTACATTATCCCAAATAACAGGTATACGTACGACAAACACCAAGGATATATCTACAGGTTTGACGACTAAACAAGGACAACACAGTAATGATAACGTTATTGATACTTCGATGGAGTACTACACGAAATTGCCACAATTTTATCACGAACCAAAGACAAAGGCTATTTCTTCCTGTATTGGAAGTAGTGAAGATGAAGAGGAAAACGAAGATAAGCGTTCATATGATGAGACAATACCCTGTTCTGAAGAAGAATGCGAACCTTTGGACATCTCCTTGTTCCTTAAAATTACCTCCATGATCAACAGAGGAACATTGAATATGGGAAGATATACAACCCATTTTAATCTGAGGCTGGGGAATTATACTTCACTTGTCAATTCCAATGATGATGATGAAGATGTTCTTGAAAGTATGAATAATAGGGATGAGTTGGATTGTTCAGAGGAAGAGTATGGTTTTTGTTACGGTGCGTAGGATTATTATGTTTTTTTTGTTTTTTTTTTTGGTTTGGGTTGTATACAATATTTCAAACATGACACTTCATGTTCTGCCATTCTTCATTCGTATTGCAATTGGATAACTGCAGATCCTTTAATCAGTTGATCTAAGCTACCCTTTGAAATCGAAGTGGGAAACTGTCTTCTTTATTCTAACAATAGATGAAATAGTTTATTCAGTTGGAAATTGGGGTGCAACTGGGGAACAGAACTGTTGGTACTATGTGGTGTTCTTTGATACCCCAAGTTCAAGATATAATGAATCTATTAAGGATTATTGATACTTAAATGATATCATGAAACATTAATGAAATCTAATGTGTAGGTTTGTGATCAAAAATTGATGATTTTTAAGATCTTGTTTGTACACAGAAATGCTGTAAGTTTGATTTTATCATTTTGTGACACAGCTATTACTAATAACAAAATCCTCACGTGGTTTGAATAGTACTGTACAGCTACTAATTAATGCACAACAGATAGCTTGTTCATGTTCCATTTAACACCAAACACTACAGTTCTGAGTTTAAATGCCAGTGACAGGTACTATAAGATGTAACCTAGCCTAAATCAAGAACTCATCAGGGCTTGCTGGCAACATGAACATACTACAAGTTTGATCCTGTAACTAGTCAATAAAGCCATCAGATTCTGGAGCCCTTGCCACTCGATCATGAATAATATTGATCCTAATATTCTTCGATCCATCCTCAACATCATTTGAGACTTCACTTTCCAGTTTCTCCTTTGAGTCTTTATTATCGTAGAATAAACGAATGGCAAAAACAAGATTATCAAGCAGTTTAGAAATATTCTTTTTCAATTCGTAACAGAAATCTTTGTCTTCAGTGTAGGACTCCTCAGGGAAATCTAGACCGTCATCAAAGCAACTATAACACTGGTAAAACGTTTCACGCATTATCTCATTCAGATCACTGTATAGATCTGCACTTTTAAATCTATCTTTGAAAAGACCAACAGGGGATGAATTCAATCGCAGATTGTGAATATGGTCGATTTTTCGTCCTACACTTGAGTCTTCTAAAAACAAAAGTGACACAGTACAGTTAATAACACCAGCAAGTATGGAAAAATGAGCCGTGTGGATCATGGATCCTTTTTGTGAAACTGCTTCAAAAGATATTATGCGTTTCACAACGACCTTGAATTATAGCAATAAAATATCAGAAAAAAAGCACAAAATATTACTCGAGATCCACAATCTCTGCTTTAATACTAAAAACAATTTACTTTAAAATGATCAATTAAAGGAGTCTGAGATTCAGAGTCTAGAGTATTGAGTTGAGTGAAATTTCCTACTTCACAAAATAGACATCTTGTTGAATTATCTCTTGATAAATTACTTAGATACTGCAGTCACATTTTAATGTAATATAAGTTCAACTAGTTGTATGACATAGATAAAGTTTGAGTCTTGACAATCAACTCAGAGCTGGATAGTGACAACTTTACTAGCAATCTATTGGTGATATTAAGTTTCCTATCTACTGCAATTATACAAGTAATATTGGAAAAATAAAGAAAGCATTTGAAAAAAAAATATAAAGAAGGACAATCAATAAATTGTAGGAAGAAAAACATTTAAAAAAGAAATGCGCTGGCCCGGAGTCGAACCGGGGGCTCAAAGAAGGCAACTTTGAATTTTACCGCTAAACCACCAGCGCTTCTTATTGAAAATAATTTCCTGCTTGTCCTTCGAATGATGTACAGGTGACTTGGTTTTTATTTTGAGAGAGGTTCTGTGATCTTAAGGTCTGATAGAATGATCTTAAGGTCTGATAGAATGATCTTAAGGTCTGATACTCATGATCTTAAGGTCTGATAGTCGAATGGTGACTACAGTTCCATGCAAAAGATATAAATGATAATAAAAAGTGTCCTAGGTTCAACCCCCACCTATGGCGAAATGGAGAATGAAAAACCGAACTCTTAGTCAAGTAGAGCTCCTTGGTATTTTCACATCCTGGCCACGGAGGGTTCTAGTCAGGTTACAGAGGAGAATTAATGGGGCTGAAAG
>JAKUBK010000222.1:0-36311 GCA_030566875.1 Waltiozyma chaumierensis | reverse complement strand
TTTACTGTACTAAAGTACCATCAGAAAGCAGAAAGAAGTACCTTTAATACCAAATAATTTTCAAACAAATTCACATCCTTTAGCTAGCTCTAGCTTAAATCACAATTTTCCAGTTTCAACTTTTAACACTAAAACCTTTAATTTCCAAAAAATCCTGTCTTACCATATTATCTATCAGGGTCATCTTCTTGTGCATTCTGTTTTTGTCTTCAGATCGACCTCTTTTTTTCCTAACTTTTTCCCAATCAAGCCTTCTTAAACAACTACAAATTAAAATCCCAATTAGGTCATATTTAGCATCCTGCATGCAGGTCACATATGCTCCTTGGTTTTTGAACTTTGAATAAAATCGGGAGGAATCACACACAAACACACATGTTAGTAAAAAATAGGAAATGTGTAAAGATAACATGTGATAGATCTGAAGGGGAGATTGTTTGGGTATACCAGGACGGGTGTCCCTCTCAATCAGCCTTCAGAGATCTTGTATACTGAAGTCTAAACAAACCATTATTTATCAAATACACAGCAGGTTTGGACATGTTTGGACATGTTTGGACATGTTTGGTGTGCCAAATTCCACCAGACCAGGTTACCCCAAAGTAGAATCATAAAGCCATGTGACTGGTAATGTTACAACTTCAACAAAAAGTAGCCGCTTGTCTTTGACACTATTTAATCCCAAGCTAGGAAAAAGAATAGCAATTTAAGCCAGTCATACAATCACTGATTAAACTCCATCCAATAATGGAAAGTGCTGGGGTTAATGCAGTTCAAAACCACAACTAAGAAGGATCATCCTATAGCACAACTAGAAGACCATGTCATATACCAACAAACATATCACTGCACCAAACTGCCAACAAATATCCACGGAAGCACATGTGACGTCTTTAAAAAATATATTGAGTCTATCCACCACTTCGGTTCTGCTTCTCTGGTACACCTTCTAGCCTTCTTTTCGGGAGCAGGTGTACTATGAACGCACTTAACTGAAGAAGTTGGACGATATCTAGACAAATCCTAGTCCGTCCACATCTGTCAATTCTGAAAGATAAGAATATCCCAATCTATCAATGGATGGTGTTGTTTTCTGGTAGGGATACGAGGGAGGAGAAATATGGCAACAACAGTGGAAGAAGACGATAGTGAACACTTGTTTTCAATTCCTATCACAAGGTCACAAGATTATGGGAGAAGAATCGCAGGCACCACCTTTCAAATCAAACCCTAGAACACATCATAATCTCTACCAAAGCACTGAATGTGATATCACTAATGGAAACTCCGCTCTTACCAAGACTGGATCTCGAGAAACATTTTCAATTAAATAATTTATGGTGACTATTGACTGCAGTTTGTCCAAAATTGAAAAGTCAAAAAGAACCAAATCACCTGATTTGAAACTAGAAGAGTTTGAGATGATTTTGTTTTACTGATTTTAGAGAGAGCGTTTAAGTTTGCTAAGGATTCCTTCTGGGATCTGCTAAAGCCAGGTTTTATTTTTGTTGTTGGGCTATTGGAGGAAGGAAGTCAAAGATTCTCCAAGTTTGTGAATTCCAAATCATTTTTATCCTATCTAAACAGTGTTGTACAAAGTTGTATGAATCAAGATACGATCTTTTGAATTAGTGATGTGAACTTACTAGTTTCGGTGGCAGCTTCTAAGGCTCTTTGGGACCCGACAATGACGTTGAATTAGATCTCTTCGGCAAAGCTCTTTCTGGATTATGACTACGACTTGTGTGGAATCTTTTGAGGTCTATTATTGAAGATGAATTAGATTGAATTATAAGCAAGTGATATACTGCAATGATTTTATGTTTTGGATCGACCCTAGTAGGAGAGAAAACACCATGATGGTTCAATGTATTATTGTTGATCTTTGTATCAACTTCAAGCTTAACTCTAATAGAAAAAGAAGAACTAATAAGCATAGTATCCACAGACCATAATGACTGTGATTGATGTGCCTGGGTCATTGAACGTTGTTAAACTTAGGATATCTACCGATATTTGTGGCTTGATGTTTCAAGTCATCAGTATTTATGTAGGTGATATTTTGTTGACCATGTGTCCAAAGGATAGAACCAGATTGTTCTATTTGAGATGTTGATGTGGTATGTGTGTGCAGGAGGACATAGTCCTGAGATTTTTCACACCTAACAAGTATCAAGCTCCAAGCTCCAGAATTTTAAGATAATCCGTTTGTGCTTCATCTTCCTGGTCATCGATTTTGTCTATATGTTTATGAGTCCGAGTTCTTGAGAACAATTAAGAACTTGAGTTCCTTACCACTGAATTCCCTTGGGCTTGGGTCCGGTACTTGTTAATCCTTTAATTTTTTTACCTTTATTTTCTAAATTGAGATTGATATTTGATAGATTTGGCTCGTACCTCAAAGTTCAGAGATGTATGAACATAGGTGCATCTTCGTTGACAAAATCAGAAGATCCTATTACAACCTGTCCTGACAAGTATTTTTGAAGAAGAACGGGGCTTATAAATGTGATGAATGTTTAGTTTCGGATTATACAGAATGTGTATGATTGACTTGGCTTGATCGTTTCTTGGGCCGCAAGTAAAAGGTATTGCAATTTAAATCTTGATTTCAGAATGTGATCAATCAATAAATCGAATTGATCAATTGATTATAATTTATAGATACAATACACAAGTTAAACATATTGTGTTCTCTGTTTTTTTTTTTTTTTTAACTTTGAACCTGATCTATCCAATTCAAAAACACAATATACCATCCGATAGTTGAAACAAGATCACAATGTAGCATAAAATTCCTTGTAAGCTGTATCGAGGTCGAAAGAGAATTGCCTCAACTCTATAGCTTCTAATTCTTGATAGACACTTAATTTGTTCAGCTTAATCAGCCATTCAACCAACTTACCTCTATTGGTGAATTCTCTTCCTCCTGTGAAGACTTTGTTGATGTTCTGTACTAAATCAGATAATAACGGGTGCAGTTGGTCTTTAGCTTTGTAATTAAGTTTGATGGCATCCATAATAGTGATGAAGCTTCCTGTTGTTTCTGCTATAGCCTTAGAATTCGTCGATCCATTGTTTGGTGGTCCAGATGCGTTAGTAGTATGAGATAATGAAGATGTGTTGTGCTCAACAGTTGCCGGTATTCCTACTTCTACTCTCCTTATGGCGTTTGGACAATTCAACCAGTAAGTCCTTGTAAAATATTCGAGGTTCACAAAGCCTTTATAGACTGGTTCTATCTTTAATAAAGAGTTGTACTGTGCTAGGAGCCTGGTGACAATGGGTGTGTAGTCTTCATCTCGTATAGTATCTCTGATGAAAGCCTTCTCTATACTCTCCAAGGTCGTGAGAATTGAAAATATCTCACTTAGCCCTTCAAGAACTTCTTTGTCTTCTGATATCTGTACCTGAAGGCCGTCATTTAAATTGGGATCCGATGAGTCCCTTTCATTTGTGGTGGGGACTGCTAAGTGTGTGGACATTATAGCGGAGTTAAATGGAATTTTGGAAAAGCAAAACACACTAAAATTTATGGTGATATTTTTTCTATTACTCTTATTACCGTGTTTGAAAACTACTTTGATCTAATAGAAACAGGTTCAATCCTTTAAATATTGTTCCTTGGTACGTAACTGGGTTATTTATCTCAACTAACTCATCAACATGCTAATCAAGACTTTCGCGAGACTGGTAGGCGCACACTCTGGCCGCAAAATATTGATGGAGATTTCAGTGGCAAATTACACAAAGACCAGTCTCAACTCTTACTACGTCGACTCGTCTCTGGTTTAGCCCTTTAGATCCATCAATGCCATCTCTAGAACAACTCACCAACCAATTGAAGTCTTCCTTTGAGTCTAAGGACTACACTGGAGTTGATGCCATTCTCACACCTATCAAGATCCAATTGATTGAGAACGATTTGTTGATACCAAACCCAACAAAGCTTAAGGATGCTGACTACATAAATGACCTTATCATTGCCAGATCAATATTAGAAATAGGCGCCATAAGTTCCATCAATTTAAAAGATTTCCAGAAGTTCTCAAACTTTGTTGCCCAATTGAAGGCCTTCTACTTTGGTGCTAACGACCAAAACTTGGCTAAATCTGCCAAGAAGAACAAGGTCTTATCTTTGTATCTCTTACTCTTATTAAGCCAAGGTGACATTTCCAAGTTCCACCAAGAACTTGAGTACTTAACACACAAAATTCAAAACTTAGAATCGGATTTATATTTGAGCTACCCAATCAACATCAAGAACTGGTTGTTAATCGGTGATTACGAAAAGGCCATCTCCATCTTGTTAAATGAAAACACTGAAGAGAAGACCAAACTCAAAGAAATCAATATCTTCAACGAAACACTTCTTACAACCATCAGACTGGAAATATCTGAGTCAATTAAGATCAGTTACAGATCATTGCCATTTGCGAATGCTAAGATTTTGTTATTCTTCCAAAATGAGAAACAAGTCGAATCTTTTGCTCAAGAACAAGGTTGGGTTTACAAGCAAAACGTCTTGTATTTTAAGGATTCTGATAGCTCTGCTGATGAGAACGAAGATGGATTATCGAATCATGAAAAATTGGTTAAGAATTCTTTGAATTACGCCAGAGAGATTGATTCGATTATTTAAGTATGCTATTTTGACTTAGATGATGATTCTTTTTTTTTTTTATTATTATAACTGTGTATAATTAGAATATCTGAAGTAATGAATCAATTCAATATAATGCTGTTTTCTAAGGTGAATTGGGTTCCTTACTACCCCTAGTTTTTGATGTATGATACAAGATGTAACGATTATGTAAGCTGCCTGCTGCCCGCGAATATGTCCTGGAATCTAAAATTGGGCTTATTTGGGAAATTTTGGTTTCAAACGCGTATTTGCGCTGCCTTTGGAAAAACCGACCACAAAAACACATATCAATTTACCACGTAAAACAGCTGATCTCAACCCCTGATAACAACGTTATAATATCACTATACCAGTTCTTTAAAGCTACAATACCAGCGTTTATTATTCGACAATGTCCAGCATCAAAACAACCAGCATGCTTGATCCAGAACCTGCTGCTTCAGGCAACGAATCTACAGCCACCTTTCCAGTCAATGATGAATCCGTTACAGAATCTTCAGCTTTGTTAGAGTCTGCTGAAATCAAGCACTCAGAACCAAAGAGCAAGGTCCCTGCTGATGAAAGTGTTGAAGACTTCACTGAGGGAGACTCTTATGCCCCAAGGATCAAACAAGAACAAGAACAAGAGAACGAAATCCCAAAGAGACACCCATCCAACACCACCACTAATACCACTGCCTCTAATATCGACAGTGCCAACAGTGTCATCAAGTCCCTGAACTTGCCAAAACCAGAAATCAAGGTTATCAGAAGAAAGTTGAATGGCTATGTTGGTTTCGCCAACCTACCAAAGCAATGGCACAGAAGATCCTTCAAGCAAGGTTTCAACTTGAACCTTTTGGTTGTTGGTGAAGCTGGATTAGGTAAGTCTACCTTGATCAATACCTTATTCAACAAAGAGTTGTACAAGCCAAAGGACTCTAACTCTGGTCCTGAAGAGAAACCAGAAGGTGTTAGCATCAAGACCACTGAATCTGACATTGAAGAAAATGGTGTCAAGTTGCACTTAACCATCGTTGACACCCCAGGATTTGCCGATCAAGTTAACAACGAGAACGCGTGGAAGCCAATTGTTGACGAGATCAATTCCAGATTTGACCAATACTTGGAGTTTGAAAACAGAATAAATAGAACCGATTTCCAGGATGGCAAGCTCCACGCCTGCCTCTATTTCATTGAACCAACAGGGCACTCCTTGAAGCCATTGGACATTGAATTCTTTCAGCAAGTTCACAAGAAGGTCAACATTATTCCAATCATTGCTAAGTCCGATACCTTGACTGACGCTGAGATCTTGGGGTTCAAGCAGAGAATCTTAGCTGACTTGAAACTTAACAACATTGAGACCTTCCAACCTACAATCTACCAAAACGACGACGATGAAACCATCAGCAACACTAGGGACCTTATCAACACATTTCCATTCGCTGTTGTTGGTTCCACCAAGGAAATTCAAACAAAGGATGGTCGTCTGGTCAGAGGTCGTCAATACCCATGGGGTATTATTGAAGTTGACAACGCTGAACACAACGATTTTGTCAAGTTGCGTGAGTTGTTGATCAGAAACTTCCTTGAAGAATTGCGTGAAAAGACCTCCAAGAAGCTATACGAAGAATACAGAACAAGCAAGTTGTCCAAGTTGGGAATTCAACAGGATGACACGGTTTTCAGAGAGTTTGATCCAACCTTAAAGCAACAAGAAGAAAAGGCTCTCCATGAAGCCAAACTTTCTAAGTTAGAAGCTGATATGAAGCAAATCTTCCAGCAAAAGGTTGCTGAGAAGGAAAAGAAGTTGCAAAAGTCTGAAGCTGAATTATTTTCTAGACACAAGGAAGTCAAGGAAAAGCTCTTGAAGCAAGTGAGACAGTTGGAAGAAAAGAAGAGACAGTTGGAGAACCAGAGACTAAATGCTCACCCAGTTGACTCTACTCCTCAGCCTGCACAAAAGACCAGAAAGGGGTTCTTGCGTTAGAGATTTGTTTATGTATTTTATTCGTTGTGCTTTTTTATGGGCATGACTTTTCCTTGATTCAATGTGCACTAGTTGCCATATGGTTTTCTGTGAATCGGATTTGTAGGTTTTATCATATAGACCAAAGGCTACTTTATGAAGCGTCAACTTTCCTGGAATCTTTGGTAAGTTACATACTAGATGTTACACTGTATTTGAATTTGACCATATTCTGGGTATTAGTTAGCTTAAAATATATTATATAAAAAAGTATCCTTTTTTCATAATTCTTCTTCAAAAGCTATCCCTAGACTTGTATCATGAGAAGTTTCAACAGACCAGCTCTGTCCAAGTAGATCCACTGAGTCTATCTTTCTGAAGAACTTCAAAGTTAAACTACTTAGAACAACACTGATAGAAGACAAGGCCATAGCAGCACTAGCCCAGACTGGGGACAATCGAATGTTCCTGATAGGATAGATGACCCCAGCAGCAATTGGAATACCAATCAAATTATAAACAATGGCCCATCCGAAGTTGAACTTGATTCGTTGGAAGACCTTGTGAGAGAGCTCAAACAAAGTCAGAATGGATAACAGGCGGTATGTTGAATTCAGCAACACGAAGTCACTGGAGGTGATAGCAAGTTCAGAACCCGAGCTTAGAGAGATCCCGATATCAGCCATAGAGAGGGCAATGGAGTCGTTGATGCCGTCACCAACCATACAGACTTTCGAATGCATCAGCTTAGATGATTTCTTGTTTGCCAAGGTTTGTAGCCATTTGATCTTATCTGCCTTCTCTTCAGGGAGTACTTGGGCCAAGACGTTATCAATGTCCAGCTCCTTAGCAAATATGGTCATGGCTGTTAGTTCGTTGTCACCGGTGATCATCCAGGTTTGGATTTGTCTTCTCTTGAGGAGTTTGATCACAGCTTTGGATTCCGGTCTAATCTCATCTCTGCAACCCACAATGAGGACGATCTTGTACTGGTCGCCAGTTGTAGAAGCAGTAGTACCAGAGAAGAAACGATGGTTAGAGGCAACAATGACGATTGATTTTCCTTGAATTTTCAAACTATTGATCAGTTTCTCCTGCCTGGAGGATATAGGCACTTGATGTTCTTTGATTAAAAGTTCGTTCCCTATGATAAAAATTCCAAGTGAATTGGCATAGGACAAACCACACTTAAGACCTTTACCTGCAATTTCCTGGGGTTGTGAGATGGTCAAACGATCTTCAAACTGAGCCAAGTCTAGCCCTTCGTCGGATTCCAACTGATCGACAAAGGAATTGACACAGATAGCAATCGGATGAGTCGAGCAAGACTCTAATTCCTTAGTGGCCTTCAAAACCAAAGATCTCACCAGCTTGCTATTGTTAAGCAGAGCATAATTTGTCACCTTCAATTCACCGTTGGTCAGGGTCCCTGTTTTATCAAAAGCAAATAGTGTCTATTTTCCCATCACCACATTCCTGGAAGGCAACACCGCCACCTCTGGCCAAGATACCATTCTTAGCTGCAATACCAATACCAACAAAGATAGCCGTCGGAGCTGCCAGACCAATACCACAGGGGCAAGCAATGACAAACACAGAGATGGCAAACTCCAAAGACCAAATGTACCAGCCACCCAAATCGATATCCAAGTACGAAGCAGGCAATCTACCAGAGAGACCGATCCCAAGCCATATGAACCACGTGAGAATGGCCAATAGGACGATGACAGGCACAAAATAGCCAGTGACGATGTCGGCAATTCGTTCAACTGGTGCTCTTTTCATCTGTCCCTCTCTCACAGTTTGAATGATCTGATCAATCAAGAAATCCCCGTCAAGAGCAACAACTTTGGCTTTGATCAGGTTCGATCCTTTATTGATCGTACCAGAGAATATCTGCTCGCCCTTGGCTCTTAGAATGGGCTTACTTTCCCCAGTCAATGCAGATTCGTCAAATTGAGAGGCTCCTTCAATTATGATACAGTCCAAAGGTGGGGATTCACCCGGTTTGATCTTGATCAAGTCGTCTATTTCCAATAAATTCAAGTTGACCTGGTTATCAGATATCAACATGGCCGTCTTTGGTTTCAAATCTCCCAGATTGGAAATAGACTCTGCGGTTTTGATCTTGGAATAAGATTCCAGTAAGCGGCCAATCAAAAGGAAGAAAGTCAAGAACACGACAGAATCGAAGTACGTGGCAGTGAATCCCATATCAACCATACCCCCAACGTGATGCCTTTTCTTAGTCAAAGCAGCCATGATCAACAGAACAATGGAAGCAAAGTATGAAATCGTCGTACCAAGAGACATCAACAGATTTAAACTACCAAACTTGAAAAATCTCTTAAACATAGTCACGTTAGAATTGGACCATAGAGATGTGATTTCCTTCAAGGTTTTTCTACGGAAGATATCAGTAGCGAAGAAATAAACAGGCGTCGATAAGATGAACAAGATCCAGGTGGCACGGAATACACTACCTGGCCCCCAAGTATCCTCATCTCACCAGCTTCTAAACCTATTGGATGTTGGGAGTAAAGACATGCCAACTATGCCGAAGACAAAAGTAGGGATGACAGTGACAGTAGTTAAGACCAATCTGTAGAGGATCTTGAAAGTCTCGCGTTTGGAGATAAGACGTAATTGTTCATCAATGTCCAATCTTTTGGTGATCTCCACAAGGAATCCGAGCTCTTCTTGAAACTATTGAAGGATATTTCTAAGTTTCAGCTGCTTGGATGGGGTATAGCTGAACTTAGCCACGGGATGATCGACACAAAATTCCAATGAGTTCTCAAGTTGCCCTCCTTCAATCTTGTTCAGATACGAGCCGATACTCTTAGGGCAATTATCACAAAACATCCCAGAGATTTTCAAGTTCACAACTCGTTTCTTCAATTGGTTGTTCAGTCTATTGACATCCATGATCTCAATGTCAAAGCCACAACCCTCGATAGATTCAATCAACTCGTCGATATTATCCCTCGCCTTAGAAGTAACGATGAACTCATCAGTCTTGGAAACAATAGAGATGGAGAACTCCTTAAGAAACGGCAAGTCCTTGATCGCTGTAGAAATTGAAGATGAACAGGCAGCACAAGTAATTCCTGAAATAATAGCATCGATCTTGTATAGATCCTCAGGGAGAGCGGTTGAAAGTTGGACGATATCAACCAATTCAACCTGCCATAGGTGCAGACTTTTCTTCAGCATTGAGATGGCCTGGTTGACTTGTTGTTTGTTGAGTACTTTGAACATCACCTCAGATCCAGAGATAGTGACAGCTTCTCCTGGTGAAGAGTATGTCTTGATAACAGTCAGGATTCTTTCCTGATCAAAATGTGTATCTTTTATCTCCAAGACGACTTTATAAGTCAGTTCTTCAGTAGAATGCCCTCCAGAGAGTTGGTGGCGTTTTTGTTCTTCTTCTTCTTCTTCTTCTTCTTCTTCTTCTTCTTCTTCACGGCATTTGGAGCAGCTGTGTATGTGGTTATCCTCGTTGATTTCCAGATTTTTCATAGTCCAGTATTTCTTGAAGGGACCCCACATTGAAGGCGATAGTTCTGTGTTTTGATTGGATTCTTCATCGATACTATAAAGTTTGTAATCTTTAATAATAAAGCCTATCTCTTCAATCTTCTTCAAAACCAACGAAACCAACCTTGAGGGGAACTTTTCTGTGTCCCTCGTTATGATGGACACTTGTGAGTTGTTAATGATTTTGATTAAATGCTTGAAAGATGGTAATTGGGAATGAATGGTTTCTTGCAGTGATTGTTGGATGGTTTGTTTACAATCTTCACAATGGATATTGGATACTTCTATCCACAAAGTTTGTAATGTCATGTTCAATTATTAATTGCCCTTGACTTAGCCCTTGAATATTCTGAGTGTTCTACTTGTAATTTTACAAGCTATGTAAACATGCTTCTGTTTTCTTTGGGATACCTTCATGTTATATACACGGTTCTGAAACATGGGAAGCTTATCTTTAAAAGAATATGGGTGTGTGTCTATGAATTAGTCAATTTGAGCACTTTATGCTGAATTAATTGTGCAGCTCCTTGTCGATAATCGAGCAATTATTACAGAACAACGATTGAATAATAATATGATGGATTTTCATGAATATTATCGACTTCAGAGAAAGAGAGTACATTAATAAATGGATACATGAACAGAACACCTAATTAGGAAGACAATGGATTGAGTAAGTTGAAACTTGAAAGTACTGAACAATCAGGCCAAGATATAATCACGCGGTTTAACGTTTATGCCATTGACAGAACAGTTAATACTTTAAAAAAAAACATCTATCTATCAGACACAGGCAAATTCACTCTAATCACGAATGATTAATCAAATGAGTAGGAATAACGTTGTCCATACCATTGCTTAAATTGGCTCTAAATTGCAATTCTTGGTTCTTCTTTAACATGACGTACTTCTTCTTCAGCTTCTTCAATTGCCAACGAATTGGAACATATGGTAAGTAACCCTCTTTGTCCTGGAACGACAACATCTTCAAAATCAAAATCATACAGATCCAATACATGTTATAACTGATAACAGAACCATACGTGGCAGAATTGGTCCATCCAAGAATAGCAGTGAACAACATCCAGCCACCATCTGTTTCACCATTGCAACAGTTTACATGCCAGATAGAGTTTCCAACATCATAAGAGCCTGGGCCAGAACCAACTTCAGACATGTCTTGACCGTTGCATAGATTAATATATCTCTGCAGTTCCAATTGCCAAACACCTTTTGAGAAAAGACCAGAAGAGATCAAATACAATAGACAAGTTGTCGAGATCAAGAAGATCTTTAATGACATGGAGTTTGATGAGCGGTATAAGTAGTATCCAATGATGGTGGATGTCAGTAGAGCAAACATAAACGATAATGGAATTGTACTGAGCGGTTGAGAGATACCAATACCGCCAATAAACACAAATGCTTCAAGTGATTCCCTTAAAACTGTAACAAAAGGCAAGAAGAACAAGGAGTATTTCTCAGCAAAGACTCTAGCACGGGCCCTGAACCCTGACCCCTTCGTGATCTGATCATGGTTCAACAAGATGGACCCCAATTTGATACGGAACTTCTCACGTAGTTTGGAAATGCGGAGAAAGAACAATCCCATGACAGAGATCATTAAAGAAGCAATCAGTGACAGAAAACCTTCATAGTAATGCTCAGAGAGAGACCATAGATCGGTGCCGACATGGTAAAAGATCAAAATAAACGACCCGCCAATCATTGACGATACCAATAAACCCAAGAGAGACCCAGAAAGAATCTGGACCTTGAACTGTTGGTAAAGTTTCATCCCAGTAGAGCTCAACTCTGAAACTTCCTCATCATCGACAATATTACTTCTACTTTCTAAATTAGTAGCTGTAGTGTCATTAGAATCCGTGGCAGTTAACAACATATCTGTTTCCTCAGCCGTTATAGAACTACTTATATTGCTGAGTTCTGGGGAGCGTGTAGAATCATCTGGATTGGTGGTGGGTTCGCCATGATGGAGAATCAAGGACTGCTTAAGGAAGGCCAATAAAATCGAAACAATGATGATGATTTCTAGTGTTTCACGGAGAAGAATGAAGTATATCTGGAAGGAGAAAAGTGACTCTATTGATACCATCTTAGAAAACTTGAATGATTGAGTTATTGATTGATTGAAAAAAAAAAAGAATTGGACAGTGATGTAGATACTATACGTGCTCAATAATTGGGGTTGTACCCGTATATGTCATGAGAAACGGTGTAAAAGTTTCAAGAACAACTCAGTCGGGAGGTGTTTTCTTTCCAGGTCTTTTGATCAGCTATTTCAATATGTATCCTGATTTTTCATGAAGTAATATATCTTTAATTATCTGTCAGTTATTCAAACTAAATTAAGTTAATATCTCATATTAAAAAAAAAAATAGGGGAGAAAAACACCCTGAAATTAGGAATATTTGGTACGTCGTACTAACTTTATATATAGTAAAATATTATTAAGCCCCACCTCCTGATCATTTGCCACAATTCCATCAGATGGAATAATTGACAAATTACCCTACCTACATGTTATTAATTTACAAGTAATTGAATGAATTATGTTAATATTCAGCTCATTAATCTCAATCAAATTAATTCTAAACACATTCCTAGTTTCTATTTATAAGGTGAATTTGGATCATAAGGTCTGGTGAAACTATCAACCTGTCTACGTGGTGCAGAAGCGTTTGCAGGCGTGTTCCCAGTAGCATTCTGTCTCTGAGTTGGCTGTAACGGAGTAAGGTTTGGTGAATACATTGAATTATCAAACACTGGAGGAGTACGATAGAAATCTTGTGTAGCATTTAATGTCATGTATTGTTGTTGTTGTTGTTGATATTGCTGCTTAGAACCTGGCGTTGGTAAAGGCTGTGGCTGAGGAACTGAAGACTGTCCATGAATCTCCTCGTTTTGAGGCATATAAACTTGAGGTACTTGTTGTGACTGTGGTTGATAGGCAGAATAAGTCTGCGTCTGTGGTTGTTGTGTTGTTGGTGTTGGGACATAACTTGGATACTGTTGCTGTTCTTGGTACTGTTGTTGATTAACGTACGGACCGGATGTCTGTTCAGGTAACGGGATTGATGGGGTTGGACCCACCTGATAATGTGGGGATCCCTGGTATGAAACAGTTCGATCTTGATATTTGTACTGTAATGGAGAAGCTTGTGAAAAGGACGACTTCTTTGGTGGCAATGATGGTGAACCGCCAGACAACAGGGTCTGTCCTTTATCCGAAGATTTGGAAACAAACGATGGAGATCCGATCTTGTAACTTGGCTGTGGTGGTGGAACGAAAGATTGGGTTGATGTGGCAGACAAGTTCCTGAACCTTTCAACCAAAACATCATCAGGACCAGTATTATTGATTCTTGATTGACGTAACTGAGAAGTGATGTTTGACTCCAAGTCGTTCAATACTTGATCATCCAAATTGTTATAGAACAAAAGGGATTTCTCAAAATTAGTTTCAAAATTCTGGAAAACACCTTGGAAACCAATAACACTCATAAACCTATTAAAGATCTCTGAGAATTTGGAAACTTGAAACAACTTCTCAACTTCCTTGTCCAATAGCTTGATGGTTTTCGAGGAATTGTACAGAATTTCATCGAAGCGATTGATCAAACTATCAAACTTCAATAACTCTTGCTTGAAGATAGATTCCTGTGAATCTGAATCGAAAGATTTGGAGTTCAACACCAAAACTTGGGAGATATCATCACTATGAATCTTGTCTTTCAAATCTTTTAAAATATGGCCCTTTTCGGATTTCAAGTTGTTCAATTCTCTCAACAAAGAATCAATTTTTTCAATTGAGTGCTGGTTTTCAGTTTGTGAAGAATCATCCATATCCAATAAGCTGTCACTGGTTGAGCCTGATGTTGAAAAATTAGACTTGAGAGAGTCTTCAGAAACGAACATTTGTAGTTCATGCTCATCGATAGAGATCTTTTGGTCAATCTTTGATGCCTCAATCAAAGAGTTCTTAATCTCAATGACTTCTTGATTGAACTCTGAGATATCCTTAAATTGAGCCGTGTTGATGAGTTGCTGAATCTTTGACAATTTAGAGGTTATTCCGGATTTCAATTCCTCTATTTTCTTTTTGTTGATTTCAGGGTTCTTGTATTTGGACCCCTGAACATATTTGCCAATTCTTTGAAGTTCTTCGTCAATTATCTTACCCTTCACAAAGTTCTTGAACAATCCAACAATCTTGTAAATATTATTGTCCTCAATGAAGCTCTCATACTCTTTGTCGTTGATGTCATTCTTTTCCAATTGTTCTCTTAGAATCTGGGCTTTCGCTTCACTGTATAAGGACAACTTTTCATGAACAGATAAGGGAATGATGCTTTCAAATAAATCTGACCCAATAAACTCAGTGATTCCAGCATGGTCATTGATAGCAATAGATTTGACAGAATCAAGAGGTTTAATCTTCTCCAAAGACTCATTAGATGGAATGGCATGATGATAAATGAAGTCATTCTCTTTCATTGAGACTTTAATTTGGTCTTCAATCATTGTGAAATAGGACTTGAAAAGGATACCGGTAAGGTTGTCAAACTTTCTACAGTGCTGTAAACCGTCTAAAGCCAGGTTCAAATACCCAATAGACTCACCAAGTTTATTAGCCTCCAAAGCTTTAGCTTGGAAATAGTACGACAATGACTGATAAAACTGAAACTTGAATCTGATGATACTTAACCACTTGTACTCTTCTCCAAATTCTAAGTCATCCAAATACAACTCATTGGTCTTTTCATAGAAAGAAGCAGTGGAGGAGGCAATTCTAGCGACCAAAGAATACTTGTCATTGTCGGCATTTACAAGACTCAATAAAAAGAGCTCTTGTGATTGAGCTAGCATCAACTTGTTCAAGAACCCGATGCTTTTGTTGTTCAAGTCAATAGATGGTGCGTTGAGAAAGTTGTCATGAATGAATTGATAAACACCAGCAGCGTATTGCATGTACTTGATAGCCAATTTGTAATCTTCATTTTCATCAAAAGATTGAATGGCCAATTTCGATAAAACTGAGGCTAAGTTGAATAGAACTGATGCCTTCTCGAATGCCAACGAATGTTGAGAGTGGTGTTGAGATGAATTATAGGCATCATACCAACTGAACTTAACATAGACACCTGTGTCGTTAACCGGAAGTCTTAAATCAAGGAGCTCCAATTGACCAAAGTACTTATAGTATAGCTCTTTAGTGTCTTCATCCACTGAGTCTGTAGCAATAGCACTGGCTAGATCGTTGCGAATTTTGGTGATTGTCTTGATAGGAGTGGTGAAGTCGCTATCTGACCCATACAATGCGGTGATGTATCTTGACAATGGTTTTTCCCAGTCAAGAGCTTTTGTTTGTTTGATTTTACTTGAGATAAAGATGGGTTTCATTTCCAGAGATGTGATTAGATTGAATTGTGTTGTTGTTTAATTAAATACCAGTTAATGATCATGTTGAAGAGTCCTTTGCCACCTTTAAAACTAGCGAATTGGGGGTTTCGATTCAGCTGGGGAATGGACTCAGATTTCTCTCAAAATCCGGACACCAGAGTTCATCAGAACCCGAATTTAGTTGGCAGCTGCCACATATATAATATTTTTATTATATTCTAATCAGCTAACTTCAATACAATTTTGTACTAATCTAGCTTGCAAATTTTCTTATAACTTATAATATTATTCGGTAGATCATGTCTAACTTATCAAGCAAATCCTGAATTTAATTAAAATCAGAGAATATTTCAAATATAAGCCGGCCTGATTCAACTAACAACATGAATGATAACATTCCATAAGCTATGAACCAATAAGACAGTGTATTAATCATCAATTAGATCACAGACCAAAGAATACAACGCTAACTTTCAACATATTCAACGAAATGCACCCCTTTAAGTGGGCTATTATATTTCTTTCAACACTGACACTGATAGTACGCGCCAATGAATCACCTGGACCTTTTTTCTTCAACAAGTTGCCCCGAGTGAACAAAACTGTGACTGACAGTGAGACATCACAATCATTAAGGAGTTTTAATATCTACGGATCTTTTGCTAATGGAACTTATGATAATATCAAAGATCTCGTGGTGGACCTATTAGGGGAGAATATTAGTTACATTGAAGAGTTTGATCTTTCACAACCTCATGATTACAACATGAAGGATATGGTGAAAGCCAAGGACCTTGCTCTAAACATTCTAAGAGAAGAATTGGTTGCTGAACTTTATTTGAAGCTATACGCGATATTTAGGGTGTTAAGTAGGATGATTTCAATTGTTCAGAAACTAGCAACAGAAGACTATGAGGCAATGTTCAACTACATTTATATTGGTGAAAATGAAATGCATTCCTACGACGACTACAAGTTCAGAGATAAGAATGTGGAATTGGAATCTGCTGAGAATATGGACAACAGGCTTGAAAAATCCATTGAAGAATACATTGATGTTATAAATTTTAGCTTATTGTTATTCAAAGCTGAAGACTCAGAAATGAAATACTCACTGGTTCCATTCATTGATATGAATGATACTCCACCAATTGGAATTTTCAATGCAGAGGGGTTGTCTATTTTGAAGCTTCCATTTACAATCATCAATTTAATTCTTCAGTTCTTTTGGGAACTCATAACGATCCTCAAAATAGATGATTTTTCAATCTACAACTTTGAGATTATGATATTGAAATTGATCAAGATCATTTGCATAATAATTCAATGGATAAAATACACGGTTATATTCACCTTAGAGAATGCTGTATGGTCTGTGATATCGGGTAAAATGTTCAAAAAGATTCTTTGTGTTGAATTATTGATTTTGAAGAGGCTATACGTCATTAAATGGATACTCACTGATGTACTCTACAGAAATTATTGGAAATTGGTATATTTCTTTAAAAGAGTCAAACTGAAATCACTAGTCATTGCGGTTTACTTCACAGAAGGTATTTTTGGCAAGTTGGGAAACGACAGTCCATTTTCTAGATACAAAACTAATAGCTTCTACTCTTCGGATGATGGTCCTCATGAATATAGAGACTATGAATATTTTGCTGATTTCTCTCATTATAATCTACAGAATCCTGGAAATTATATTAAGAAAACGGTTCCAAAATTTAGAGAGAATCAAATATATGGTGAATATGAAGATGAGTTTCAACTGATTTTGGCAGATGAAGATGTTGATAAGATCAATGAGGAAAGGTTGAAGAAGTTAAGAAATTTAAAGTATGGCCCTAGTCTTGATTTTGACTTCCAAAATGAATTTGGAATCAGTAAGGTAAAATTGAACATAGGCAAAAAGAGAAAGCTTATTGGTGACTTGGAAGAAGAAGAACGCAACAGGATTTCCAAGGACTATATTATATGTGATACTTAATCATAGACATGTGGCCCATACTTATCCTACTAGTACTGTCTGGCTTGAATAGCGGAGCTGTGGTTTATAGCATGGATTGTTGACTGTTTCAATTACTACAATCTCTATTTTGAATTCATTTTTTGTTCTAAAATTCAATATCTACAACAATAAATAATAAATTATCTAATACATATCATTAGACAAGTATAATGATAAGCGACTACCAAGGACTAGTATGTGTGTTTACTTTTTCTGTTTCTTGTTAGCAACATTGTCTTGCTTTGGTTTTCTCTTTCTAACCATAGAGGTTAAGTCATTTGCAGGAGCAGGAGCTTCAATAGTGGAAGCACCAGCAGAAGCAGTGGAAGACGATTGACCCAAGATACCTTCTAGAATCTGTTTTTTCTGTTCATTGAACTTTTCGTCTTCGTCTTTCTGTAGTTCCAAAAGCTTTACTTTCAATTCTTTGATCAGTTGTAAATCAACTTCCTCCCTAGCTTCAATAGACTTGATAGCTTTTGATAAATGACCAATGGCCGATTCCTTGTGGCCCTCTTTAGTAAAGTTGAATTCATAAGCCAATGATAACTTATAATGAATTTCAGAAATTAAATTAGAGTTGAATGGGAATAACTTCGATTTCAAGTCCAATGATTTAGAGAAATCTTCGATTGATTGGGGGAAGTTCTCGGTTTCTAAGGAAATCTCACCTAATAAGTCGTAGATTTCAGCAATTTTGAAAAGTGTTGCGTTGTATTCTAATTTCAAATCTTGGATGGATTCTGAGGATGGCGGAGTTAATGTAGTAAGTTGTTGTTCAAATAGCGTACGTGATAAGTCAAGAATTTCCCATGCAATTTCGAAATCAGACTGTTGTTCTTCAACTGGTTGTTGATCTTCGGATTCTTTACTTTGTTCATCTGGTTGTTGCTGTGCATCGTTGTCACCTTCTTCATCCTCGTCTTCTTCCTCCTGTTCAATTTCATTCTCCTCTTCGTCGTCATCTTCTTCAGCCAATGGAACATCTTCACTGAATTGGAACATCCCATTTGCTGTTTCTACTTCGTCATCGTCTTCATCGGAATTTGATTCTTGATTATTCTGTTCTCTGTTAGCCTCGGCGCCGCCAAAAAGACCATTCTGAGTGACAGCAACTTGGTATAAAGCCTGGCCATAAAGATACAATAACTCTGGGTCCTCCTCTGGAGCCTCTTCGGATTCCTTTGTAAGGGATTGGGCTAAAGCAGAGTACAACTCACACGCTTCAGCATACGATTCAACTGCAGATTCGTAGTTCTTAAGGGCGTATTCTTTGGCACCCTTGGCCAAGAGTTGCTTGATTTCTGGGGAGTACTCGAATGACATTTTGGTTAGGAGCTGTGTACTTTGAGTAGAGGGATTAAATGATGTTGATATAAGATATTAAGTTAATTAACGGATCAGACTATTATCTACCCATGTAAAGTTAGTTCTGTGTGTGTTTTTTTTTCTACACGCCCACCAACTTTGGGACACGAAAAATATTATTTTACGCGTATTACAATATTATAGTCTATAAACCGAGGTACTACTTTAATTATCATCAAATGGACAAATCAAAATTTGACTGGAAGAAGAATTACACTTGAATATAAATTAAAGGATAAACATCTTAAGTCCCAGGCTCTTGCTATGAGAAATACACACGTGATGTCTCATTTCAAGTTCTCTTTTAGTGAACATTAACAACAACTGTGTTTGGTTGACCCTTTGAACTTTTGTTATTGGAAGAACTACTCGATCTCTTGAACAAGGAAGAAAAACTGAACTTCTTTGATTTAACCGGCATGTTGTTTGTTTCGGTGGTTGTGGTATCACCAACAGCCACGGAATTCTGAGTGGCACTGCGTGTGTCATAGTTATTGATAATATTATTATTTCTATTATTATTATTATTATTATTATTATTATTATTATTGATCTCAATACTGTTGTTCATCGCTACTGTTTGTGGTGCCACTGCTTCAAGTTGGAGATTTGTGTGGTATTGATTTTGATCTTGAGATGCTGATGTTAATGGTGGTGTCGGATATGAGCTAAAAGCAAGCCTATTATTCTTGGCTGATGGAGATTGCTGTGTTTTAAAGGTGGGACTTGGATTCATTGTCACTGGGGACAAAACGGAAACTGAAGAGTTGGACCCAGAAGATATTTCTAGAGATGGAGGAGACTGTAGTGGTGCGTTTGAAGAGTCCTGTTCTATATCCATTAATTGAGTATCAGCCTTTTGATTCTTTTTCTTAGAGCTACCACTAAAGAATGATCCAAACACAGATATTTTCGAAGGCTTGCTACTTTGCGAAAGACCTGACCTTGTTGATTGAACATCCTGAGATACTCGTCTTTTTTCAGTTATAACCTGGGCAGTTTCGGTACCAGCAGCGTTCGTCAAAGCTTCATTGTAGTTGGAATTATCTTGCGGATACTCGTGTGGTGTTGGATCGTTCTCCTCATCAGAGTCGATATCCAGTCGTCTATGACCCCGATTAGGCTTATTGTTCCTCAAACCTATTCTTTGAAGCATCATTCTGTTGTTGGAGTTGATATTGCGAATTTCCGGGTTTGTAGCAAGATTGGTAGCTGAATCCAGGACTGGGACTGGTTGACCTTGTTGTCTACTATTACCACCACCACTACTACTATTACTTGGCCCTCCTTTTAGTGAATGCATCTTGAACATCTTTGTACCCTGAATTGATTTTGGTCCGTTACTATTGGTCGTGGTATCTTCTGGGCCATAAACTTTGTTCAGAGCGACTTGATAAGCTTGTTCATACATTTCCTTGTCTGTTAACTGAGGCTTGCGGTTACTTTTATTGCTTGGATTACCTATTGGTTTAACATTGCGTCTCTGGCTAGCGGTACCGAAGCAAGCACGATTGTATGAGGTTTGCGAAGTCAAACTTGATAACCTACTGCTATTCTTGAGACCATCATCTTCAACGAACGTGGCTCTCTTGGTGGCCATTCTAGTCTTGATCGGTTGTTTCTTTCTAGGAAAAGTTTCGAAGGCGTCGCTGTACACAGACCCACCGTCACTATGGACTTCACCTTCATCCATCGAGAATCCATCTTCAACGTCCGGTTGATGGTTCTGCGCTTGGTGAATGTTATCAGTGACTGGAAGGCCTGATCCATCAAATAACGGTGGAGGTGAAGAAGTCTTGAGGATAGATTTGATTGGAGCCACAGCAACAGAGTGGCTTGGATTCTTAGATGAGGAGGGATCTATCTTTGTTGGTTCATCACTGAAACCATCATAATGCAAAACTACATCTGCTGTGGAATCGAAATTATTGAAAACAACACCATGTTGTTTGTTGCCTTCATTCTCAGCATTGTCTTCCTCCTCTTGAATCGCATTCAATTCCAAGTTCCCATTACCAGCATTGAAATTGTTCCCGTTACCAGAGAATGATCCATTTCTTGAGCCCAGTAAGCTGCCATTTCTGCTGATGGACGACGTCACCTCATCTCTTTCAATGGCTTCAATCTCCAGTGGATCGCTGATCAATTCTCTTTTGCTAATCTCATAGTTCCCAAAATTCTGAACAATTTCTCTGGTAATAGACTGCGTACGACCTGTTGTATCTTGAGTTTTGATTATTAGGATACGCTCAGACATGGAGGTGCTGGCTTTGTTTGATGATAGTGAGTTTGTTCTGGAATTGTTGAAAAACCCTAGATTGTTTGAATTAAGAGAGTTAAAACGTCCGGCAGCTTGATTTGTCAATGAGTTCGTACGGAGTCCATTTGCATTATTGGGTCTTCTTACATTTCTATTGCGGTTATTTGTAGAATAAGATGAAGGTAATTTGGAACCCTGTGTTAATGAATAAGTTCGAAGGGCACTGACTGCTGCGTTGCTTGATAGTGCCCTGTTAGACGATGTTGCTTGAGATGTCTGTGTTTCGTAGTATTGCGAATACCTGGATAGGTCCGGTGTCTTAGATGGTTTCTTTAGGTACCAGTCAGTATAAGTTAATTAGTTAGGAGGGGGTGGTTGAGTGAGATGAATACGTACCTTTTTTCTATCTAAGAACCCCATGATGATATTTTAGAACTAATTCTTGAATGATGGATGGGGAACTTTCTTTGAAGAATTATTTGATTAATTTTAAGCTTTCTTTAAACCGGGAAATTTGGAACTTCAGTTCTCTAAATATTATTGCTTCTTACTGTATTCGTAGATGTAATACATAGCCGAAAATATTACTTTACAATTATAATCATAGCACTGCTGCAGGTACCGCGAAATTTTCTTGAAATATCAGTCATTATCCACCGGGTAATTTCAGGTCTACTTGAAAGTTGCTAAATATCTGGGTGATAAGTAGCTCTGTTGTGATAAATCCAAAGCTGGTCAAAGTCACCATTAAAATCCTGTGATTTCAACAAATGTATAGACCTTCAAAGTTCTTCTATCCGTATTGAAGAGGTTCTGATGCAACCAATATCTTAAAACAGCATTGAAACCAATCATAATCCAACCCTTCCGTACCTTCAGGTCTCTTTGTGTTTCACATTTCACGTGATAAAAATTGTACATATAGTGTCTTTGCTTTCGTCACTGTGCAGTGTGCTGATGATATGGATTCTGGAGCCAAAGGGATAAAACATTATATAATCCAGTGAATTCTAGTGGGAAAGATTATGTAATCTTGACTTTTAAGAACCAGGTACGTCACAGAAGCTGGCTGAAGTTTCAACATCCTTCAGGCTTCCACGCAGCCTGACCAAAGACACGTTACAATTGTTTACCAATTGATCGGGCCACTTTATTGAAAAATCCTCTTACGAAGACTAATTTTCAGGCCTAGATCCACGGCCTTGACCGGATCTAGCGTAAATGTACAGCTTTGATAATTTTGAGATCTGACCCGAGTCCTGCAAGTTGCAACCTTTTGTTGTTGTTGTTGTTTGTTCAGATTTTCATTTTAATTATTTGTTTGAACGCCAGAAGCTGGTTTTTAACCTTTTCATCAAGCCAGGCATACTGTCTTAAACTCGGTACTCTTTCCATAAATCTCAAACACTTTTTCATTTTTTCTTTGAATTATACACGTCCATACTCCATCTTAACACACTATCACTACCCCAAACTCGCGTTCATAAAAGATCAAGTTTCCGGTTCTTGAAGCATTATCTTTCCAGCTTGTCAAATTAAGACTAACAAAAGAATATAAAAGATTACAAAATATCAAAATGAAAGTAGTAATAGCCCTTACAACGATATCACTCCTTTTAAGCTCAATAAACGCCTCATATACATACAAGGGCTGCTATAAACTCTCATCATTCACATCTCTTGATTCCAAGGGTGTTTTTACCTATCAAACAAATAGTTATTGTCAAGACCAATGTTCAGGACGTGCCATTGCCGCTACTTATGACTCAGGGACTTGTTACTGTGGCGATACGTTACCCGACGATCTAGTTGTGGGTGAATGTGATTCAATTTGTTATGGTTTTGGAAGTACCATCTGTGGTGGGAGTGACTCTTTGACAGTCTATGTCGATAATTCATTGTTGAAGGTTTCTGGAGATCAGGACAAATCTTCAAGCTCAAGTACAAGTAGTTCTACATCCAGTTCTACATCCAGTTCCACATCCAGTTCTACATCTAGCTCTACACCTAGCTCTACATTATCGTCCACATCGACAAGTTCCACGGAAACCACATCTCCATCAACCTTCTTATCATCTTTAACTATCAGCACTGCTCAAGAAGGGACCACTACCTCAGTCAGCTCAAGCACCCCGGAACAGTCCACAACTGCTTCCCAGTCTGACAAGACTATCACATTGGGTCCTTCACAAACCACGATCATATACAATATTATCCAGTCTTATCAAGGCCAAACTCTTAAGGTTACATCAACGGTCGATGTATCCTCTGCTTCTGAGACAGAATCCAGTGATATCAATAGCATTGGTAAGTCAGCCAATGGTAACAAGTCTGGGCTATCAAAGGGTGCAACAATCGGTATTATTGTTGGTTGTATCATTGGTTTCTTAATTGTTGTTATTTCTGTAATCCTCTTTATCTTCTTCAAAAGACAATCAGACAACGACGAAGATGAAGATGAAGATGACTTTGACAACACAGTTTCCTATGAAAATTCCAAATCCAAACTCAAGTCTTCCAACCACAACTCCCGCCAAGGTTCAATCTTAGCTCGTAACAAATCCAAGAAGTTTGATAATGGGTCTGATCAGGACTTTGATGATTCTTTCTCCACAACAAACGTCTCTCTCAGTTCACATATCGTCCAACAACCACATTCAACAATAAACCCTAACCCTTCTGCTCCAACTCACCAACCACACGCCTATAAATCCTTCGCTGGTGCTACTGCTACTAATGTTCAATCAGCAATGGCCACACATGGAAACAATACCCCGTTCTATTCTCCACCTACCGCTATGTCAGCTGGGAACTTTGACTACAGAAAGAGATTTAGTGATACTTCTTTACCAGATGAGCGAAAATTACGGGTGGCAAACCCTGATATTGATCAGGTGTTGGATGGCAACGATACGGGTTATTTCGATTCTTATTATACACACAGTGATGTACAAGATAATGATAGTGACAACGATACATTGAATGATCGCTGATCTGAATGACTGGTGCTGCTTAAAGGTATATAATTCTAAACAGATTAATCTATTGAAATATCATCTCTTATCATGTGCTGTTAATTAAGATAATAGAATGATGTAAAATAAGGACTGTATCCTAACTTTTCCGTTCTGCTTCTCTGTCACGTGGACTAAGTACAAGATTCTTCCCACGGCCGGGTGACCCTTTTGAAACTGTTATCACTTTAACAGGCTCATAGTATTCTGGGGCAAATTCAAATTATCCTATTCCAACTTCATTCATGACTTCAATAAATTGTACTCCAAATCACATATATTGAATTACTGATCACACTTAACTACTATTTGTACCAAAATTATCCACAAATTCTGAAAAAAAAAAAACTAAATAAATGGACGTATTCATAACTGAAATAGAGAAGCTCAACACCTTAAGTTACAGTAGTACTCTATCATCCACGCGTTCTTTAATCAAAGTTCTTCAAGACTCTTCAGATGACGAAATAAATATCATTAAGGGGATAGACTCACTTTCTTCAAACATCAACAAAGAATTGAAGACAAACCATGGTAAGATCACCAAATTTAATAGGGCATTAGAAAAGCTAGAATTGAATTTATCTGATTACTACAAGCATCCTATCCCAGAATGGAAAGAGAAGATCATACTCAATGCCATCAATCTCCACTTGCTAAGGCTAGGTGAGTTGGGTCATGTAAGCAATGGTGAGGAGTGTTTGATCAACAAACACTTCTCTAATGTTGATTTCTCAGAGATGAAACGCTTACAGGATCAAATCGTTAACAAACATGAGTTGGAGAGCACTATTGAGTGGTTTTATAAGAATCAAAGAGTACAAGGGCTGAAACTGGAACAACAGAAGAACCAAAATGCTGAAGATACCCGTGTAATGGCACATGACTTGGATTCGTTGAATGATTTAGATTTCGAGTTCAGATTGCATAAGCTTAACTTCTTGAAATTGATAAACCCCAACTCAACTTCGACTTCAGAGGATCAAGTCGCCTTGGAGTCCATGAAATATAGCCAGAACTGGTTCCCGAAATTGATAGAGAAGAACCCTACGTATCTTTCTCAGATCTCTCAGTTGATGTCAGGGTTTATATTGAAGACAATCCAAGAACCAGGAGAAGAGAATGACACAGAACAGAGTTTAGACTTGGACACTAATTTCAAGGAATTATCCTTACTATTTTCCAAGAAGTATTGCTCAAACTTGGGGATCGAATATGAATCCAACCTATTCCAGTTGGTTTTAACTGGTTTCATTGCCATTCCAAATTACATCCGATTCTTAGAGAAGTTCCCTTCCACAACAACATTAACACTATCTTCATCTTTTGAAATTCCATTCTCCATAGAATTACCTTCATTCCTTTCCAAGTACCACCCTATTTTCATCTGCCCTGTGTCTAAGGAAGAAACTACAAACATCAGTAATAGTACTACTGGAGCTAACGATAATCCTCCAATTTGCCTTCCATGTTACCATATCATCAGTAGGGTCAGTTTACTGAAGATCAGTAAGAATGGGCTAAGTTCGTTCAAATGTCCTTATTGTCCTACGAATTGCTATGCGAAGGACTGCAAACAAGTGAGATTCCATTTCATATAATTCGTATTAATAAACAAAGTGTCTGTCTTAACAGTTGAAATAATCACTGGCTACCAGTAACTCCAGGGCCATCTCTGTAGGGATTTCAAACTCTGGAATGTCTTCGCCATTATCTTCATTGTTCTTAGTATTATACTTCAAATTGTAGTAGAAATATTCACAAATCTTGTTCATAATCAGGGCATTTTCTTCTAATTGGATTTGATTTGTTGCTGATTCCTTAAACATGACTGAAGATTCAAGCATTGCCCTTAGTGTCTGAGACACGTTTGCCGCATCACGGGAGATTATGAGTTGATGTTTGTCATGTGTGATTAGTTTGATATATTTAGAAGGCATTGTTTTTAGATTATTAGTTGGATCTTTTGGGGGTGCTAAAGTTGAAGATAACTTGAATTTTGTAAGTTGTTTGAGTTGGAGTGGCAATGTTTTGGCGGCTAACATTACAATTTTGAAGTATATCACGGAACAAAAACATTAATGCACATACCAGCCTTTATCTAAAGAATACACAATGAACAAGTTTAGTACCACCAGCTCCACCACAAAATGACGACCCCTGGCTCCAACTGGCATCGTCTGAATGAAGTCTACTACCGTCTCAAAGAGATATCTAGCAATGATCAACTGGATGGCGTTTCCACAACAACAAACTACACACAATCGATAGCTGCCCTTCAACAGAACAACCAATTCCAAGAACAGCTCCAACAATCTTCAGTATCATCCAATAACATCAGCATATCTAAGCTTTCAAAGACAATAGCTATTAACACGAATAACTCCATAGAGTTATTTGACTGCAATTATCGTCATTTGAATACTGTGCAACTTACAAACTCCACACAGATTAAAGAAATCAAATGGTGGCGAGAGAATCTTGTTGTCGTTGAATCTAACAAAATCCGTGTTTATTACAGTTTGACTTTTAAGGGAGAATGCCAATTTGTCGAGTTTATTGAACTGAAGAGTCACCAAGTTAGAGTTTTGGACCAATCGATGTTGGTAGTGTTGGATGTTTTCAACCAGATTTGGTACATTCGTGAGAATAAACAACAACAAGCAACAACACAATCTGAGGAGATCAACTATGAATTTGTAGAACCAATGTTCAAACTTGCAAAGTTCGGTAACAAGATTCCTAACGTGATTACAAATTGGAATGTCTTGCCTCAAGGTGCCAACTTCTTTCAATTGATTTTGAATCAACAAAGCACATTGGTTATTGGAAACAACAACAATCAAACCAATGTTAATGGTGATTTCAAATTCATTGAACCTTCACACAACTCTCAATTCATTGCAATTGTCTCTTTTGATAACGAACTCAAAATCATCACACAGCAAGTAAAGACTCTGCTTGTTAAGAAATTGGAATCTTCACCAATATCAGTGACATGGTGTGCTTCGGATTCGGTGATCTTGCAATACTTCGATCATCTACAATTGATAGCGCCTGGTGGCGATCTTAGATTCTATTTCACTAACCAAGTCATCCAGGTAACTAACACTGCTCAGGGATTGGTTGTTTTGACCACAACGACCATCGAATTGCTATCCAAAGTGACCCAATCGACACTGAACCTATTCAAAATCGGCTCCATTTCCAATTCATCAATCTTGTTGAACTCTTTGGATTTACTAAACTCCCATAATCCTAAGTCGTTCCAAAATCTCAAGTACATTCCACTAGATGATATGCTGGATTGTATAATGGACTGTCTTAACTGTGCGTTGGTGGAATTGGATCCTTATTGGCAGAAGAAGTTGATAAAGGCTGGGAAGTTGGGGAAATCTATACTTGAATTGAATCAATATGACTCTTCAGGTTCTTTAAATGAGGTTTTTGACTGGTTTATCAGTACAACACAGATTTTGAACCAGTTACGTGATGTCGGGATCTTTATCAATGTAGACACTAAAGACCAGTTAGACATTTCCCAGATCATTTCCATTTTAAACAAACGAAAAATGTTCAAGTTGTCTTTCAAGTTGTGTCAATTGATGGAACATTCTGTCGATTCGGTGTTCCAAGATTGGTGTTCTTTGAAAATCAAGGCTGTTGACCAATTCACCGATGAAGAGATCTTCGAGAAAATTAAGACCAAGCACCTTCAGTTGAACAAAAAGGATATTGATTTGGTACCAGTTCTCAAAGTCTGCTACAATGAATCAAGAGTCAAATTATTTGAATTGATTACAATACATTTGGAAACAAATCCACTCGTTCAAAATATCAATTACTTCCAGATGAATAAGTTCGATCTAATAATCAAGAATTGCCTGGTTTGGAGAGACTTGGACTTGTTACAAATGGAGTTGGTCAAGATCATCAACACCATTGAAAGTAAGGCAGAATTGATCAAATTGATTGGACAGTTTGATGAATTGGCTTTGATTCATCAATATTTGATTCATTTGAAATTGGAGCCTAAGGGTATTGATGACGAACTACAATGGTTAATCTCAAATGATAAATTTAAACAGTACATTGACTTGAAGATTATGAAGAAGGAGTCTCCATTCACGGAGGAGACATTGAAAGAGGCTGCTAGAACTCATCAAGATGATCCAACCAATGTCAAGTTGATCAATAAACAAATAGAGTTGGTCAAGTTCCAAGAGGCATTAATAACAGAACTACAAATCTCCCCAGAAGTTTTCCAGGCTTCTTCCTCGACTTCTGAAACGAACTCATTAATACTAACTTTAAGATTGTTGATATCATTGAACCTAACTCATAAGATTACGCAATTTTGCACTAAGTTTAAAATCTCGGAAGAAAAGCTAAACTACCACAAACTACAAAGCTTCATAACAACAGGAAACGAAGAAGATCTCACGATCTGGTTGAAATCCAAATCACCTAAATTCCCATTTTCTAATGCATCTTCGACATCCTCCTCCTCTTCACAAACCTTTCTTATCGATCCAAAAATGCCCAAAGCTCTTCAAACTTGGATCTTATCCCAATCCAAATATAACATCAACTATGGTCTTCGTCTAAACAAACTTATAGAAATGAAGGAGCATCGAGCAGCTTTAGGATTGGCATTCAGTTACTCAAGCAGCCTAGCAGAAGACGAAGGTGATCAACAGGATATAATTAGACAGATCATAGAAATGGATCCTAATGAATTAAGTCCATATTATGAACAGTTGATCAGTGAAGCTAAGGTCAACGGTAATGGTTCAGGAATGGGGTTAGGCTTGGGAATGGTTAATGGACTGAATATTAAAAAGACATTGAACTTTTTTCATTGAAATATGATTCAGAAACGAGAGATATAGAGAATGGTATTACAACTAGTTACTTAGTATTATATACATTAATGTCTTTGCCAAAACATCCTAACATCGGAGAGCTTATCTTTATTCTGCACAACAAAACCTGGCAGAATTTCAATTTAGAAATGTAATTTTTTTTTAAAAAAAAAATAAAAAGACATGGATTGCACAAGTGAAAATGACAGCAATACAATAAAGTTTAATTGTATATTTCAGCAATCAATCAATCACCATAAATATAAATTATATTCCATCAGTACTCTTTCTTACCATTTTGTTTTTCCTTGTACGACACTCAATCAAAGAGATAAAACCACGAGTTTATTGACTGTTTATTAACTAACAATGCCAGAAGCTATCTACAGAACAAACTTAGACACTGTGTCCCATCTAGGTGATGCTGAAATTCCATCCAAGAGTGCTAAGAATATTCCAACTTTACTCAAAGAAACTGCTGAATCAGCACCATCCAAGTTGACTTCACCAACATCTAGACGCTTTAGTTCTATTTCAAGCGGGAGTGAGGAAGGTGCTGATGTTGTTGATGAAGCCACACCTATCACTCCTGGAATCACACTAAGAGACAAATTGATTGATTTAATGAATCAATCCGCTCTACGTAATGTCTGGTTGGGTGGCAATGTATTGACATTGGTTTCTGGTGCAATGTATACTCTTACATTCTTCAAATCGGGTATGGCCAATAGGGTTTGGTACAAATTGGCCTTTGTTGGTGCTTGTTTGAGTTTTGGTGTCACTATCCATCATGGGAAGGTGTTACCTTACGGTCATCCAGGATCTGCAGGTAGTAATAAATTGGAGATTAAGAAGGTTTTGGGAAACGACAATGTCCATTATTTGTATTGTGCTTTGTTGTGGCTAGTGATTCCTTTCAAGAGTACAACATTATCTTTAATTCCTTTCTTGTCCTTTTCTGTGTTCCATGTGTTGACTTTCCTTAGTGGTGATTTCCTTTCCTTGTTCGAACCTCGTTCAAAAATGAGTCAATACGGGTTGAAATTAAAGACCGTATGTGTTGATTATCGTGAGATGCCACGTAAGGCTTCTGCGTTTGCCGAGATTTTGACTTTGTTCTACTTGGTGTTAAATGCGGTCTTTTGGAGACGTTGGTCTTGGATCATGCTTTCTCTCTACGTTGTGTTCATTAAGTTGAAGAGTGAGTCTTCTGTCTTCACTAAGATCGAGTTGAAGAACTGGGAAGTTAGAATTGACGGCATTGTTAGTGGGGCCAATGGACAGAAGAACATTCCTCCTATTGTTAGACAGGCTTGGTTGAAGTTGAAGACTAGTATTAAGTCTTTGAATAGATGGAAGCTAATCGACACGGCAGCTGCTTCTGGAATTGCCTACACTTCACCATCTTCTGAGAACATGATCAGTAACAAGGAGAAATAAGCGCATAGCGCCAGACACTTCGTTATGTAGTTTTTTTTTTATAGCGGATATCATTATTTTATAATTTGAAGGTATTATTGTTCTTACTGATTTGATTCATTTAACATTGGATATACATATAAGACAGCTTAGATCTTCAAACATCCAACAGAATTTCAATAACCTCCCTATAATGATCAATCATAACGGCATGTCCAGCATCTTTAACAAGCGTATATCTTACTATACCCTCTGCCTCCCCACTATCCACGCGTAGTTTCTTGTAAAGTGACTCACCACTATGCTTTGTTACAACATCTTTCTCTGCATCAATGACATGTACATAGATATTGTTAGCATGAATGATAGATTGGAACTTCGTTAAACATGCTGAAGTCAAAGATACCCAAGAGAGGATCTGATTCAGGAAATTCGTAGAATTGGTCATCAGGTTGTATCTGTACTGTTTCAGCTTCAAATATAGGACTTTTTCGCTGTCATAAGATTCTTCTGATTGGGAAAACGACACCAATCTGTCCAACGATGAACTTCGAATATTCCCAGTCCTATCAAAGCGTCTAAATGAGTCCATGATCCATGCTTGAGAATAACAAACCCTCAAAAGAACCCATTGCCAGAAAGTTAAACCTCTACTCTTTGGTGTCTCTGGTGGTGTTAGCAACCAGATTTTGACAATTTTCAGCTCTTCGTGATTCAGTAAATTGTCATGATATGTTGACAATAAATTAAGGGAAATCTGGGTACCATAACTATGACCAACAAGGTAAACTTCCCCCTTAATACCGCTATTTTTAATAATCTCATACGTCAGGTTTGTTAATCTCTCCAAAGTGATATCATATCCAATACTAGAAGAAGAAGATAACCCAAACCCGGGCTGATCGAAGGCAAAGATACCAAACCCTTGTCTTACCAAATCATCAAACAATAATTCGAACTGCTGCAATGTTCCACCCAGACCATGGATGAATATGTAAGTAGGTTTTCCCTCCTTAGAAGGTGGTATTTGAAATTTAAATACAGAATCGGTGTGTTTGTCTAAGGTTATTGTTGTGAGTTTACCATGTGTTTCTAGTAACGGGGATGAGAATGTCGTTGTGTCTTGAACAAGAGCACATTCGAAATCTGTCAGAGAATGGTCTGGAACCGACTTTGTTGTGGTGATAAAGTGATGATAGTAGGCGTTATTTAAGGAAATTCTGAGTTTCTCCCATATTGTTAGTTGATGTGAAGAAGAAGTGGCGTCTGTAGTGGTGCTCCTTGTTCTCAATGTTTGTTGTTGTTCTAGCTTGCTGAGGGTTAGATACCTTTGCAAAGACTCATGATCAATGATTGGTGAAATTACAGACATTTGATTGACTATTGAATGGTTTGATTATCGAAGGAAAAATGAATTTAGTTGGGTATAGTAATGAAATAGACTTGTAAGCTGTTGTTACTAGTTGAATCTAATTGGGTTAATGATGGGTGATTAAAATAATTATTAAACATCCCAATCAGGAAATTACTTAAACTGTGAACTATGATCCCTTCCTAATTTATCCACCCGCTCAGTACTATAAGTTAAACAGAAATGTCATGAATTCTTTGACTCTCTGGGAGTTTCTACACTTCTTAAAACATGTCAGAATCAAAAAAAAAAAGGTATTGACCTCCTTGATCACCAATAATGTTTATGATACCTCCATGATTTATCAGTTATTTATTCAATAATATGCGAAAATGTAAATTTAGTTTGCTATATCAGACGGTCATATAGAAAAAGTCCAGAATGGGGGCCATGGTTAAGATATTGATCATTCTTTTCCTTTGAAACAAATATTCTGTGTGTTTACCTCTTTCTCTCCAGGCATCTCTCTAAATGAGCAGAGAATCTATTCCCACTGATCTTCCTGCCACAGTTATCACAGGAGAAATACATGTCTGCACCATTTTTCTCTCTATTAACGATTTGTGAATCCGGATCCGTTATGTTATGATTATGCTGTAGTATCACATCGAAGATTATAGACTGTATTAGTGCATGCAATGTGGTTTCATAGAGTTCTTGGCTTAGTGTGTAGAGTGTTGGTGGTTTGTTTGAAGTCATTGATATTAACACTTAAAGCGTTGGTAGTTGGATTAGTTGGATCAGTTGGATTAGTTGGGATTATCTGTTGGTACTTGGCATCAGGTGTCTCCTTGTTCAACGGATGGATAAAGAGTTTAATATTGAGTGTAAGTCTTGTATTGCTACTACTGGTTGTACTTTCTTGTAGTACCAGTTATTCAGTTCCATAATTCATGAGTTTGACATTAAAATAGATGTTAAATATTATATGTAAATACTTCATGCAGATGCCAATACAGAAACCCGTGGGTCCATGACAGAAAATGTAATTTCACCCGATGGCAATTGACAGTTTAACTTATCCTTCAAAAAAATTCAAAAGAGTCTCTCCAAACACATTTAAATCAAGAATAAAGTACGACTATTCCACCGTCTATAGATACCACACCATTCAATAAGATGTCTCAACTAATAGACGAAGACTCACCAATCAACCAACATGGAAAATCAGGAGAAACAGAGGCAGCAGTGGACGCAACAGTCCTGGTTGAATCTGAAGACGAAGAAGATCAAATCGATTGGATCTCTCTATCCAAAGGTCTCAAGGACTACGAGCCTGACCATACTTTGATCCAGTCGTCGCAATTACAATCCTCATTGAACGTCATGTACGACATCATCTCTCAGCCATTGACAATCATGTCCAAGTCTGCTATTAAGGTTAGTTATGACATTGATGAGGATGAGAAGACAAGTGGTGGGGCTTATAAAGGTGGGGTTGTCTACAAACCGAAGGGTTCATTTATGAATAATGTTGGGCTGGTCAATAATAAGAATCAACTACTATTGACACAGCTGGAGTTGTTGTATCTTGTGTCAAGAGGGACGATCCAACCAGTGCAGACGTTTCAGATTCATAATGAAGAGCAAGAGGCAGAGACTGAGCCTGAAAGGGAAATACCGTTGGATATTCTAAACGTGTACACCCAGTTCCAATCCGAAGAAGAAATCGAAAGATATTGGATCTACGCATATTTGAAAAGATTGGGCTTTGTTGTCATGGACTATGTTGACCAGAAAACTGTAGTCCCATCAAAGATCCCACCAACACCAACATACAAACAGGTCCACAGCTCAATCAAAACAATATTCCAAAAAATATCATCCTGTATAGTTACATCTCTGAAAGTGTACCAAGCCCAGATTCTTCAGATGCTTCTCCCTTTAACAACATATGATCGTATTTTCAATACATTAAAACTGAACATTTCCAAAATCCAACAATACACCACCTTATCTTCCGAGCAATTCTTCGATTTGAACATTTGGAAACCATCAACCAAATACAACAAGAAATCTCCACCGAAGGCAGATTATAGAATCAAAATCTTTGATCATGAACAGACTTTAAAGATCCAAGATATTTATGTCAATAATGAGAGTGATGTCAATTACAGGGACGATGGGAAGTATCTTATGGCCATCATACAAAATGGTATCACCAACTACGTCGAATTGAAACCTGTTGATTTGAGTAGGGGTTCTAATGTTAAATATTAGGTTTATTACTTTGTTTTTAAATCATGGAAGTACTTGTCAGAATATTTATACCACATGTATGTCACGTGTTTAGAGGCTAAAAGAAGAAAAAAAATCACGGTTTTAAAATCAAGCCCAACTTTTACTAGGGTCAAGCTACTGCACGGTCCAATTCCTATGATCCAGGCGGTACTCCTCCATGAGTCCATGGTCTACAGAATTTTGGCCAATCGAGCCGAGTCAATGTTAAAATTCCCTAATTTGGCAAGCTATAAATCCTGCAGACGTAAAAACTTTTGGCCTGCAGGTCTCCTAAAAATATTATTTCCTAATTAGGACACTTCAATTTTGATGATATGCAATCCAAATAGGTGCAAGACTCAAAACTCTACTATTGATACGTACATGGTTGTGCTTTAGCCTTTTTGAACAAAGCTGTATGAAGGCCAAAATATTAATTCAAATTCTTGCGAACACGTATTCAATGTCCATGGATTTTTATCACGTACTGTTCAATACTGTCGCGAAGGTTCAAACTTCAAGCCAAGCACTCCACGACTCACGAGTAGGACGTAGGTTGTTGAAAGAAAAAAAAAGATCCTAACCTACGGACCAACAACTTGTTTTCATATAACGGTCAATTGCTCAAGCTTAAACCGATTCCGCTACTACCACTAATAAACCATGGTTCGTTCCGACGCTAGGCTTATTAGATTTGCAGCCATTGCTGTTGCGGTGCTAGTTACTATATTCCTGTTATCTCAAGGTTCCTCTCCATCTTACATTGCTGATGGTTCTTCCTCCACCACTTTGAAGTCCACGGTCAAATCTTCAGGTGCTGGTTCTGCCACCAGTGGCAAGACATATGACAATTTCGCTCTTGATGCCGGCTTGAAGAAGTCTGCTAAGAAGGGTACTGTTAAGGCCACCTTTGTTTCTTTGGCCCGTAACAGTGATTTGTGGTCTTTGATTGGCTCAATTAGACACGTTGAGGACCGTTTCAACTCCAAGTTCGGTTACGACTGGGTCTTCCTTAACGACGAGCCATTCTCCAAGGAATTCATCAGAACCACCACTGCCTTGGTCACCGGTGAGACTAAGTACGGTTTGATTCCTAAGGAACACTGGTCTTTCCCAGAATGGATCGACTTGGATAAGGCTGCTGCTACCAGAGAAGAAATGAAGAAGAAGAAGATCATCTACGGTGACTCTGTCTCCTACAGACACATGTGTCGTTTCGAGTCCGGGTTCTTCTACAGACACGAATTGATGATGGACTACGATTATTACTGGAGAGTCGAACCAGACATCAGAATCTACTGTGACGTCAACTACGATATCTTCCAGTTCATGAAGGACAACGGCAAGAAGTACGGGTTCTCCATCTCCATCCACGAGTACGTCGACACAATCCCAACCTTGTGGAAGACCACCAAGGAATTCATGAAGGAAAACCCACAATATATGCACAAGAACAACTTGATGGACTTTGTTTCTGATGACGGTGGGTCCTCTTACAACTTGTGTCATTTCTGGTCCAACTTCGAAATCGGTGACTTGAACTTCTGGAGAGGTGAAGCCTACTCCAAGTACTTTGACTACTTGGACAGAGCTGGTGGTTTCTTCTACGAAAGATGGGGTGATGCTCCAATTCATTCCATTGCTGCTGCTTTGTTCTTGGACAAGGACGAGATCCACTACTTCCCAGATGTCGGTTACTACCACGGTCCTTTCCACAACTGTCCTATCAACGACGAGTTCAGATTGGATCACAAGTGTTCATGTAATCCTAAGGATGACTTCACTTTCAAGGGCTACTCCTGTGGTAACAAGTACTACTCTGTCCAGAAGTTACAAAGACCAGACAACTACCAAGAACATCAATAAGCTGATCATTAGTGGTCAGTGATTGGACGATTGTGATGAGCCTGAAGTGCCTCTATGTTTGTTTGTTTTTTTTTTGTTCTAACAATTTCTGATGATAACATCTCACAGATACTTCTTTGTTCTTTTGTATATCTTTTTTTCTGTCAATTTTTATATTATTTCAATATTTCAAACATATATTCCAGCAATTGTATATAATTAAATGTTGGAAGATGGATTATGTAAGCTACGTTAAAGTGTAGGCTGACTCTGGTGAGGCAGTCTGCATTACAGGAAGAGTATAAATGTAGTTACATTCCCGTGTAGAAAAGTATCTCAG
>JAKUBK010000221.1:0-37037 GCA_030566875.1 Waltiozyma chaumierensis | reverse complement strand
GTTGCCAGAGCTCAAGTCTTCTCTTCTGTTGTCAAGTCTGTCTCCATCAAGGGTTCTTACGTCGGTAACAGAGCTGACACCAGAGAAGCCATCGACTTCTTCGAAAGAGGTTTAGTCAAGTCTCCAATCAAGATTGTTGGTCTTTCTGAATTACCAGAAGTCTACAAGTTAATGGAAGAAGGTAAGATCTTAGGTAGATACGTCTTAGACACTACCAAGTAGATCCACAGATCATACTGGTTTTTGATCTGAGGTATTAATTTGAGGGGGAAAGGGATTATTGGGTACTCTTAATTACAACAATCTAGTATATAATGTTTTGATAGAGCCGTACCAATTTAATGAAATTTATAATGTACTTGATTTTAGTAAAATAGATCAGTAATTGTTAAGACTTTGATAGCTATGGGAATTATTTATCTGCAAAAGACAGCTAGAGTTTGACTGCTTTTTAGAGAGTTGCACTAGGCTGTGTGTCACGTGGGAGTCGTGGCAGATATTCCACAGCCGGGTTTTGCCGGAGCACAAGTACACGTACGTTATCTTAAAAATTAATAAAAATTTGACATATAAACTCATTTATAGTTGATCATTTGATTTAAATTTTGTTGCAATTCCTCACTTATCATTATATATCCAGCCTTAATCATTGGTAACAATCCAATCCTCTCTTCAATTTTAGACCACCACCTTCCGAATATTTCCAAAATCTAACAGCTTATACACCATGGATTGTTGTCTCGTTTTAGTCGCCATCATTTGCCCTCCAATAGCCGTCATCTTCAAATCAGGTCTATGCACTGCTGATTTCCTCATAAATGTTCTTCTCACAATGATTGGCTATGTCCCAGGTTTAATTCATGCTTTCTTTATCATATCTCGTCGGGCCAGATTATATAGAGACTTTGACCAAGAAGGAAGACTTTACATTACTGTTGCTTCAACAGAGGGTAGTCATCAGAGACAAAGTTGCAACTGTCAACATCAATGTCAAAATACTTGTCACTGCAGTGATATCTCTAATAGTATTACACATGTGCTCAGTAGTTATGGTGCAGTTCATGAAGGACAGAGCCCGCCTCCTTACAGTGTTGAAAATACTCACAAATGAATTTTTTGTATATATCATATATGTTAGATATGAGTTATTAATGTATGGGATCAGGTTGCAATGTGTAGAGACCCCCCACATTAGAATATGCCATAGATCCACAGATATTCCTATTTATTAATTATTAATCTACCAATTGCACTATCAACGACGTTACCTTCTGTCATTAAGTTCTAACCATAAGAAATTAGAATATTGCTGGTGGTGGACCACGGTTTCCAGACCCATCTGAGATATCCCTGGTTCATGGAATTTTGTCGGTTCTATTAACCGATATTCCTAGAAGCTATCAATTTATACAGTGCGCGCTTATCAATTATATTAATATATTATATTTAGTTCACTAGTACCCTCCAGAGTTTTTAAATTGGATTTCATGAAATCTGGATTTTTATCCTTTTTCGTTCACATATATTGTTATAGATCGATCTAATGGAATTTATGTTCAAGTACGGTTATACAGAAGTAATCCAATCGTATCATAGAATTGTTTTGAAAAGGTCCATTTTTTTTTAAAAATTAAATGATCGTTATTGATATAGGAATATTAGAAGCTTTAGGTGGCTTAGTTGGAGTCGCCACTATCATTATTTTCCCACCAGTTTCAGTTGCTATAAATACAGAAGTCTCAACAAATGACGTCTATCTTAATATCATCTTAACGTTTTGTGGCTGGTTACCAGGTATTGCACATGCTGTTTATCTTTCACTTATAAGTGAGACAAGAAAACAGAATAAGGATTACTTTACCCCTGAGGGAACTATTAGGGAAATTAAAGGAAGTTCCGTTAGAAGCTACAAATATGAGGTATACGATGAACGCGAAGAGAAATGGGAGAAACTTAGAGCTTTGATTTATGAAAGACCCCTGTCGGCTTATACCCCAACTTCCAATAAAGAAATTCTATCTAATAATGATGCAACATGCTTCGGTGAAAGAAATCTGTTACACCCATTTGATGATGAAATCATAATCAAAACAAGCCAGGAGTTTCAACATTAAGAAAAAGTTACAAATTTCTGATGCTATCAAAATAGAAAACACAAACTCTGAATCAGCATACTGAAAACAGATCCATAGAATTTGTTATCAATTTGTGAAACGGCCTGATTGGATGTTTCATATTATGAATTGTTGTTTCCTAGCAAAATCAATTAGCTGACTGCTTCTATACAGATCAGATCATGTTTTCTACACACGTTTAAAGATTGATACTAGCTGCCATATATAAAACTATATTTACAATACACCTTAAAATAATTTAGAAGAAAATAGTAGAGACCCGTTTTCAATAGAAAACAAAAATCATACACCATGGCCTACTACTCAGGATCTGTTCATTGTAAGTCCTTCTTCTTGTGGTCTTTTTTTCTTGTCATCTTCCAGATCCAACTGATTACCATTATAAACGACCCTATCATCCGACGCAGAATCTTTATGATCGTTCAAAGTTCTGATTCTTGAATTAATAGTGATGGACCCAGGAGTATTTGGTCTCAATGGAGGTGTTCCTGGAACGATTCCTGCTGTACTTGTAGGATTTCCCAAGTTGAGGTTAAGAGCTGAAGGATGGGCCAAATGCAAACCTGAATTTGAGTGGCCTTGATTGGTATGCAATAAAGATGGGGAATGTAGTGGAGAAGTATAATGTGAAGAAAGCTGTGGTGAGTTTCCGAGTTGGGCATTGTCATGATATTGATTGGATGTTGATGGGTTATGGGCAGATACACTGGAACCTGGTTGGGAAGCGTTGACCGAAGTGCTATTAGATGGGCCAAACCATGTTGAGAAGCCACTGTAAACCTTGTTGAAAAACCCACCTCTTTGAGAAGAACCGTCATAGGCGTTACTGTAACTTTGATATGGTTTTAAAATCAACGCACATCTTGGAATCAATTCCAAAGACTCCAAAGTTTTCTCCTCATCTGTGATTTCGTACGTGATTCTAGGAACAGTGCGGTGGAAAGCATATGGTTGATCACCATCAGTTCTATTCTCATCCACCCATTGACGGACGTCGTTCAATGTAGAAGTTACCTTGAATTCCTGTTTGATGGAATGTCCATCTAAAAGACGGATTGATAAGATGCACTTTGTAGTTAGAGCTGAAGAAGACTTGAGCGTGTGGTGGATGTTCTCTCTTATTGATCCAGTGGATTGGTTCAAAACATCGTCCATGTTGGTCAGTTGTTCTTCCTCAGGCGTGAGATTATCGTTGGAGAAACGACGTTGTCTTTCTCTTTCTTCAGCGTGTCTCTTGGCGTCTGCTTTACGTTCGTCCTCATCCGCTTTCAACAGTCTCTTGACTCGATCACGGTCTTCCTTCTCTTGTTTCTTCTTCCTTAGTTGCTCTTCTTGATAACGCTTGATGGATTCTTCGGCTATTTGCTCTTTCATGGTCTTGGCGGGCTGAGGCGAAATGTTGGTTTTCTTAGAAGGCACAGCTATTCTAGGTGAAGCTGTAGAAACTGGAGTTTGTGATCCGTGGTTTGGTCTGTTGGCTTGAGAAAGTTGAGGACTTGGCGTAGCTGCATTGGTGTTTTGTTGTTCATGGTTATAAGAAACGACAGTTGGTGGAGGTGGTGTCAAATCAGAGCTTGAAGAAGTAGTGATGTTAGTGCCTGCAAGAACTTTATCTAATCTCTCTTCGAAGGATTCCTTGGTAATATCTCCAGAAATGACATCAAGGACATTGGCAACTTTGACACAAAAAATACTAGGAATGATAACCTGAGGGAATATCTGTTTGAATAGAAGAAACTGCTGTGTATTTTCAACCAACTTCAATCCAACACCATTGGAATCAATCTTTGCCAAAACTTCTGGAGTTAGAAGCTTATTTATCCAAGTGTTGTCTTCTTCGACTTCAGAAGGAGTCTCGGTAGTTCTTGCGGGGGCGAGATAAACGATAAGAGGCTTGTTGGAAGACACAGAGGTTTGGACAGAAGTCTCCACCTGGGAATCGAAAACAGTGTCAATAGTATTTGTAGACATTGTTATGATATGTGGTATTAAGAAATTGTGTGTTGATTTTACTGTTGAATTCTGATTGTTTAGAATACATGTATATATTGATTTATGTTCTGGATTATGCTGGCAGCTGGACGGCACAAACAGCAATTTCATGTTTCAGCGGCAATTTCCACCCGTGATTGGCGATTTACCCGTGAAATAATGTCAGCTGCAAATCACTGTTTATCGAATGGGGTATGTCAGTTATACTTATCTATATTATAGTCAATTGTTTCACTCCCCCAAGTAAACACAGTTTCTACACATCATCACGACCCTCTTGAACAGTCGTCTCCATTCCAAGGGGTCTCCTCTAGTCTTTACGAAATCCAACATCTTCAGAGAGTCCGTAGCTAGACTGATTTTCAAGTTACCCTTAAGAGGCATTTTCCTTCTATCTAAGATCTGGATGGAAATATGTATAGGATGAGTGGAGAGGTATTCATCATTAGTGTATTTGGAATGATTGATGTATGGATCAGGAATACCTACTTTGGATAAAGCTGAGCTCAACACAGATAATAGGTCTAGGGTGGATACAGTTGAGAAGAATCTAGTTAGTCTTTGAGCCTCTGTAAGCAAATTGAATTTAGAAGAGAAAGTTATTGTAGAATCTTTCTGTTTGGAGAATTGAAGGGCAGCTGGATCCTTAGATATGACATTGAAAATATTTTGCTTCTCTCCACTAAATCTTGAATCCATAATACGGCGTTCCTTTTCTGTGAAGACTTGTTGGGAAGCAGATACAGCAGCTATACCATCATCTTCGTCATTGATCATAGAAGCAATATCAATGACAGGCTGTGTAGAAACAAAATTAACATTGTGGTTGAAAGATTCATATCTATCCTCTTGTGTGAAGCTCTCTAGAGCCAAATCGTCGTCCAGACTGATGTGTAAGTTCGACAACAGCTTAGACATCAAAGCATGTCCATCAATACATTGATCCTTCTCATCTGCATATTTGCTTGGTTTGTTAAACCACATATGGGCTCTGATTTGGTGGATTCCATATCTTTGGTCAACATCCGTTCTCAAAATACTTCTCAATAGAGAGAGAGCGGGGATCGAGATCTTATTCCAAGAGGAAGAAACAACATTCCCTCCATTTCTAATAAAATTCTTAAACTCTGGATCGTTTTCAGTTGGCTCATCCCAAGCAGTCTCTCCTGTCAATAAAACGAAGAGAACAACCCCAGCTGACCAGATATCAGAAGGCCCTGGATTATATCCTTGTGTGTCAGCATATGCCAGTTCCGGAGCCATATAAGGAGGAGATCCACATATAGTATAACTCATTCGAGTCGTGTCAGAGTTCTTCTTCTTGAATACAGTAGCCATACCGAAATCGGCTATCTTTAAATTCCCATCGGTGTTTAAGAGAATATTCTCAGGCTTGATATCTCTATGAGCAACACCACAAGAATGTATATACTCGATAGCATTAATCAGCTGTCTGAAATAGAAGTGTGATATTTCCTCATCAACTCCAATATCAGGCTCTATCTTATCGAAGAGATCCCCACCTGATGCAAGTTCCATAACCATGAATAGCCATTTAGGATGCTTCCCTGAGTATTGAAACATCTTAATGATATTAGGATGTGAAGAACAGTTCTTGTGAATCAACGCCTCTTTGCCGATTTGATCATCGGTCATATTGGATCTATGACAGATTGCTCTATTGATGAACTTAATTGCCACTAATTTATCTCTATGATTCTCAAGTTGTGCCACTTTCACTCTGTAGTTTTATATTCTATGTTAGTACTAAGAGTTACAGGAAATAACAATTCTTGCTCCATAAAAATACATACAAGGCAAAGGCCCCTTGACCAATTGTTCTTCCATATTTGACACCATCGATCTGAGGTAAAGCATCTAATTGAGAAAGTCTAAAGTTTGATCCCATGATATAGGATGTATTGATGGCAGATGACTTGGAAGATAGACTAAAGGGGCAAATTCTATGGTGTTGATCGAATCACCTGTGTGATTTACGATTGTTGCTTCTTATTTTGCCACTTCTATTAACTTCTATATACCATCTCTCAAATCTTCCAAGAGATCAGAGTTTGTCGTACAGATTTCATTTTGTTATTGTTTACATTTATGAAATGTGGCGCGTATCAATAATTATCCTGGCGTTAGGGCCACGTTATCAAAAATCATTAAGTTATAAATCTAGTAGTTAAGTAGTAGTAGTTTATTGATGCCATTGCAAAGGTCAAGACTGAGCCTTGAGGACTTTAGAAATTAGAAGACTCAAGAGTCAAGAGTAACAAGTGTGTAAAGGTGCAATTAAAAGTGAGTATTGACAGTTGTCATTTGAATTCTGTAGTTTGAAAGTACCTTAGTACTACGTAGTGAACTGTGTGGATGGCTGATGACTGTTCAGGAATTAGCCACAAACATGCTAACAAACCCAAAGACCATTTTCAAACATCATGAATTCATTGTTGCGAAACATATTGAAATATATTAAGGGAAATAGTACAAGAATGGAAAACTTTGAAATTAGAACTGAGAAATTGAAAATATTAAATCGGGTGTGTTATCATGATTCATGTGCTAAGAGAATAAGCATTGAGTTATCTACCATGAAGTTTTTTAACTGTATGTGGAGAGTATTTAATTGAAATTCTTTTCCAAAGTTATAAATTATCAACATTTGGGTTCGTTCCAGTTCCATCGATTTTTACAACATTGTCGATAATGGTAGCTTCGGCAACAGTGGTTGAGTTTTCAATCTCAACTTCACCCACAGCTTGTTCTTCATCTAAAGCCTTTGGAGCCTCCAAAGGACCAAAGCTCAACACATTCAAAACTGGAAGATCTAACCTAATACCATTGTCATTGAGCCATTGAAAAACAGCCTTACGGCTTTTTTGTGATAAATGAATAACAACATTAACCAAGAAGACAATGAACGTGAAGGTGTACAAAGCCCAATTAATTGCGTTAAATGCAATCACAGTCTTACCAGTCTTACATGGATTGGAACTGAAGCTGATGCTGTAGATGGAAGAGATAGTTGATGAATGGATATCTGCAGAACAAATAACTGCTCCCATTTCAGAAGCTTGAGCAATGAATGAGGAAAAGAAGAATACCATAATTAAACTTTCCATTATAATAATAGAACCAACATTTAAGTAAATCGGTCTGAAGAATGAGAACCCAAGAATGAAAGACAAATAGATCAAGGATACAATAGAAACAATTAAACTCCATATATTAGCACCAATGCTGTGTCCACGTTCAGTATTAGCAGCTAAACCAAGGATGAGGAGGGAATTGGTAAGTTGCATGAAACGGATGATCAAACCAAAAGTCTGTGAAAAGAACGATTTGATGAACCTCCAAAATTTGCTTGTAGTAACAGTTGTTAGAACAACTGGTTCTTCTGCGGTTGCTTGAATATCTTGAACAGCAGCTGTGGAAGTAGACATTGTATTGAAACTTGTAATAAATTGTTAGATCTGTTCCTAACTTATTGAAGGAGTCGAATCATTAAATTGTGATGTGTAGTGAAATATAAGAAAGGGAGGAATTCCCCTTCTTTAAATAGATCTATGAATAACATAAATTTGATATATTATAATTTATATAAATTTATATATAATCTATATCATAAACTTATAAACTTTTCCATCGAAATTCAAAGATTTTTCGTGTTTGAAACTCCTTATAGAATTTAATGATACTACTTTGATCACGTGCTCTTATTATAGGGTCCTTGGGTCGTGTTCAAAGGATCGATACCTTCAAAACGGATAACCAATGAGCCTCAGTCAGGTGTAGTTTCAACCAGGTAAGATAAATTGACATAGACCACTGACACAAACAATCGTGCATATTCTTTCCATCATGTTAAGACAATGCAACAGGCAATATTCCCCATATAGATTATCCTATAAACTATCAACACGGCATCACCAACGCCACCAGTCAGGCACAAGTTACTCCAAGATCATAACAACATCTCCTCAAATCAATCAAGCTCTCTTTTCCAAATCTCATGCTATTCTTCCTATTACAGCAGCCACTTTATTTAATACTCTAGTCTTTCATCACCTTGAGAAACCCGTAGAAAATAGAAATCCATCATTTATCATAGATCTTACCAATGAGATTGAAAGAGTGGCAAATTCGCAAGGTGTCCTTACAGGATTCATGGCCTTCATAGAAGGAACTCCTAAACTAGGTTTAGATCATGATGATATAAAGCGAATGGTAGTCTTGTTCCAAAGGAAATACACCTTTAAGGATAATGATTTTACCGTTGCAAAAGCTAACCACATTCCATACGTTATGACTGCCAAAGTCTCTGCTCCTATGTCCATATCGTCATCCATTATATTTACGGAGAAATTAGGCCTTGATATTCTTTACCATTCTGACTATGGTATTGGTCTCGATAGGTTGCAAAAGGAAGCATTGTATGGCCTTAAAAAGATCCCTATTTCGCTGGTTTATGGCGGCATGGGTCACCAAAATGAAGAAGCCTTTGAAATGTTGAGTAATGGTGGAGTTATGACTTGTAATACAGATACTTCCCACTTTAAGTCTGGTTTGGATGTGGATAAGGAAGATAGAACTTTTTTGGAGAGTGTTGATACATCTGTTAGAATGATTCGTACAGGAATTGACGATTTAAATCTTGGAACTGGTATCCTTTTTAATATGGCCGATAGTTTGAAGGAAACTGAAGTGTCTTATGATACAGATGATATTCTGAAAGAAGTCAGATGGGCTTGTGGTGTTACTAGAAGGCTGCATGAGCTCAAGAATCCAATTTCAAAGGCAATGCCTTCGAACGTAGTGGTTACAAAGAAGACAGTTGAAAATCACCAGCAAGAAAATAGCAGAGACATTAACACAATGATTGTTGGTTCTATTGGGGTACAGACAACATCTACTATTGATAAACCTGTGAATCAGATTTCAACTGATACTTCAGCAACTATTTCAACCAGAATCAAAGGCAACGATATTTATGACGTCTATGAAGCTTCCACAAATTATAACAAACATCATACTACGGGGTTCTTGACTATGGTTGGAAATGATTTAGCGGGTAAAATGATCAAGGCTGAATTATCTCAGGACTCAGTGGAAGTTTTGACAGTCAAAGACGGCATCACAGATCAAACTATAAGTACGTATTCTTCTGCCGGTGAATTGATTCTAAGCACAAAGAACAATAGCGAGTTTTCGACATCATCACATGAATCTCAAGAGAATCAACTACTTGAGCATATTCAGAAAGTCCAACCAAAGTACATTCTTACAGACACTACTAATTCATTTGTTAAGATGCTATCTGAAAGTCAATCGTATAACGATTACAAACTCTGTCTCACATCAGCGTCAGCCCAATCATCTCTAATCTCCCAAATCTCCAACACCAAGCACCATCTCCTCAATATAACCAACTTGGGAGCTCTTCAACAATCATACCAACACTTTAATTATAATGATAAATTTGAACTGGACTGGTGGTTTCCCCAGATTGACCAATACAGATTAGACTCTCATGTTTTTAAAATGAGACTTGAAAGATTGGTAACCAAATTTCCAGAATTGGAGGAATTTGTATTGAAGAAAGGTGCTATTGTCCAAGGTACCGCTCTAATTCCTTGGTTTGATCATATTTTCTTACATGTGGAAAGTCCTGTTTCTGGGAAAAGGCAATTGCTACATCTCTGGCTTAATCAAGGAGAACCCAAAAATGGTACTCTAGATGAATCCAAAGAGTCCTTATGGCGTATTGACAATGGAGCTGCTTCGAATGGAGTTGTCATTGAGTACTACGCTACCTTTGATAGATATAAGGAATCGTATGATAAGAAAGAATATGAACTTGGATTTATTTCTAAGATTATCAGTGAAATTGACAAGAATTCGGGAAAAGATATCCTGAAGAGTAGTGGAAGAGGTCAGGTTATTATGAATGCAATGCAACAATAATTTGTAGTCGTTTTATATAAGTTATGTTGTCTAATTAATTTTTATTCACTTACCAAACTTCAAAGGTCCTATTGGTCCTCTTCTCATTCCCAATGTTTTCTTTCTCTTTATTGGCGGTCTTTGTTCTATAACCTCTTCATCTAAGGAAATCGGATTTTTGACGGTATTCGAACTTGAAGAGATATTACTTGGATCTGATTTCAAAGAATTAGTTATTCTTTTACCTTTTGCGCTTGTCTTTGCATCTGACATTAGTGACATAATTGAAGCTCTGGGTTTTGAAATATTATTGTTGTTGCCATTAGCTGACCCAGGTGCGTATCTGATTCTGTTTGATACAGTGATCTTTATTTTCTCTTCAGGGAGTGGTTGGTTATTTCTAGATCCATATCTTAGCCTGGTATCATCTTGATCACCAATATCGCCCTGTACTGTACTCATTAGACCCATCTGTTGGCACCTAGATTGATAGTCGGTTATGACATCTTGTAATTGGTCGTCTTTTGGGATTGTGATTAGACTTTTATCAATCAACAGGTTCTCATACAATCTCTTTAAGATTGAAATATTCGTGAACATATGCCCAGATAAAGAGTTCTTTAAATGTGTAGTCCTATTGTAAATTTGATGGTCTAGGAATCTGGAAGGTCCATTATTAGAATATTCATGTTCTGATTGGGAAGTTACCATATAACATAGGTGTTGAGCTCTAGTCAAAGCAACATATAATACTCTTCTTTCCTCGTTGATTAGTTCTTCTGAATCAGATGATCTCTTTGACGGGAAAGCACCTTCCCTTAGACCTGGGATGAAAGTGATTGGCCATTCTAAACCTTTAGCTGCATGTATGGTGGAGATGGACACTTTGGGTATATTTTCACCTTCTTTGTTTGTGGATTGGGTGAGATAGAGGTCAACAGAAATGATGAAGTTGGCTAATAAGGATTTTTTCTCTGAAGAGTTGTCTGTGTAGACATGTTCATCTGTGAGTGAGATATCTTCTTGTTCTTCATTCTGGAACTCTTCAAGGAAACTCATCACTTCTTTGACGTTCTCTAATCTTTCCTGCTGTTGTTCTTGGTCGTCTGTGGAATAGATCACATTCTCTTCAAAAAGCTTACTGGAGGAAACCATACTGAACACCCGCAAAGCACTGTTCAAAGCTGGATCAACGCCATCACTGAAAACAGATACAGTATTGGCCTGTTTCAACACCTTCATACACGAATCAACGAGTTCAAGGTATTGTCCAATAGCCAAGTTCAACTTTTCCTTGTTCGCTCTAGGTATACTCAACAGACCCATTTTCAATCTTCTCAAAACATTCAAAGGCCTTTCACCTTTATTCTTGTAGTTTTCTTCCATTAATTGTCCAATCTTATCAACAGTAGCCTGACCAATTCCAGAAGCTGACACTTTAAACGTTCTTAATAAAGCAACACGGTCATTGGAATTACTGACAATTCTCAACCAATCCATGATCAACGTGACCTCCTTTCTTTCCCAGAATCCACGTCCTTTGACAATTTCATAAGGTATTTGAAACCTTGTCAACTCCCTTTCAATTTGACGGGACATGAAGGACGATCTAAGCAAGATGGCAACATCTGAATAGGTATATGGACAATAGGGCAATTTTTCAACTATATGATGGATCTCATGCGCTATGAATTGTGCCTCTTGTTGAATGCTGTTTAACTCTGCCACTACCGGTAGAATAGAATCTTTAAACCTCGCAGAAGTCAACGATTTGGCGGTGATTCTATCTGCTTGTTGATCCATTAGCGCTTCACTGAGATCTAGCACTGCTTGAGTAGATCTGTAGTTTTCTGATAGATTAACAACAGAGATCTTATGAAGACGATATGTCTGTTCCCTCATGATTTGGAAATTCTTCGATTCAGCGTCACGGAAACCATAAATACTCTGGTCTGGATCACCAACGATTGTAACATTATGAGGAGAGTTGGTATTTTGGGAAGATAATGCACGGATTAATTTCAATTGAAGCTGGTTGGTATCTTGGAACTCATCAATCAAAACATGTCGTAGTCTAACAAGTACACTATGTTCAGATAGAAGCTCTGTGGCGTTGACTAACAAATCATCAAAATCCATTAATCTCAAAACTCTCAGTTTTTCATTGTAGAGCTGGTAAGCCTGTGCCAATACACTATCAATTTCTCTCCCATCACTTTGATTTAGATAATCATCAACCGATATCCCCTTACTCTTCAAGCTGGATATTCTAGCTCTGAAGGACAATTTAGGAGAACCATCCAACTGTTGGTTGGTATCCTCCAGTTTCTTGATCTCTTTCAAAGTCTTCCCATCAATCTTTATACTTTCCAAAATATCATCAGCATCTCTTTCGGCAGCTATATTGAACCCGTCTTTCCATCCAATCAATTTACTATGTCGTTTCAATATCTTCAAACAAATGCTATGAAAAGTCCCAATAATCAACCTATCAATGACATTCTTTTTCCCAACATATCCATCCAATAGAACAAGCAATCTTTCCTTCATCTCATGTGCAGCTTTTTTAGTGAATGTAGTGACAATGATGCATTCTGGTGGGATTTGATGATGGATTAATAAATACGCCACTCGAGATGTAAGCACTTTGGTCTTACCTGTTCCTGGTCCTGCAATCACTTGTAAGATCTTATCAGGTGGTGATGTGACTGCCTTGTGTTGACCAGCGTTTAGATCTGAAAGAATCTGGGATTCGATGTCATCTGTGGGCATTTCAGATCTTGATAAGTGGTGTTGGTGGTTCTGGTGCTGATAAGTTGGTGCTTGATCAATGATCAGGTATTAGGCATACATGATCCATAGTACTAAACTAGTTCATGAAAATATTGACGTTTTTACGCGTTGTCAGGGACACACGCACGAGAATGTCCTAGTTGTACTTATCTTTCAAAACAAAAGATCTGTGACATTTTTTTAATTAATTTGTCCTTGCGTTATTATGCATATACGAGAATAACTGAGATAAGATGGAGGTGGAGATTTCATGAACAGATCCATGTACTATATATATGCTTTCACTGTATAAGCTAGCTATCAATAAAATTGCTACTACGCCAAGAAACTAGTTGCTATCAGTAAAAATTATGTTTCTATCCGTCACTTTCACAGACTTAGACTTTAGTGACACATCTTCATGCTTTGAGTGACTTCGCTTTAGAATTTAGGGAAATTCTCTAGAACTAGCATCTGTTTCATGTGATAAATCTACACCGAGTCTCGACTATATATGTGAAGGATTTCTATTGATTTGTCTCATTTTTTAAACTACTAATTGTATTTTTTTTTTTATATTTGTTGATCACCCTCTATGAATGGCTTTGTACACATCCCCCTACTAGATTACAGATATGATACTTAGGCCTTTCATACTAGAAGGGTCTTGACCCTTGAGTCTTGACATATATAAACAAATAAATACAAAACCTGCATGGAGGCGCAGTATGTTTGGCTCTTTAAAGTTTTGTCGTAAATCTTTGTGGCGTTGAGGTTCTAAGATCATCCGTATGTCACAGTTCTTCCTCAGATCTACATTCTATTTAGTCCATGAGAGTATTGGGGAAAGCAATTGATCCAAGAATATTGGCTAATTAGACCATAGAAAAATATACAGGCACAATTTAAAAACATTTGGGGACAATTCATATAGTCTATGACGTCAAGTGGACACTCATGTAATGTTGGGAAAATGACGTTGGAAATTGATAGGTGAATAAATATATGGGGCGTATCAAATTATGTAACAAACTGCAATGTTTACAATAATTATTGTGCCTTACACTTTACATATGTCAATATGAGTATCAGTTCCCAATCCCAGCTGTTGTGCTACCTGAAATCACAATATGAGTGATGACCATTGACAAATGACCTTAAACATCTCGGATAGTGGACCCTGTTTATTGCTCCATGGATACCTAACTTTTATCAATGTTCAATCAATAATGAGCAGCTGTCAGTAAGTATCTTCCATAAAGGACTTAAAAAATAAGAAGTCTTGTCGAAGAAAATGTAGCGTTAAAACTAATGAACAATCTACCATCAATCCCAAGACATTATCATTTGAATATTACGATCTAATTTCTTTCGATCTAATGGAAAATATGGCCTCCTATCGTTGGTGTTAATCCATGTGGCGGAGCGGATTTATCATCATCATTATTGTGGTTAATGCAAGGTCTCTAATCATGAGTCTTAAATTAATTGATGTTTTTTTTTTTTTCTTCTTCTCAGCTTGTTGTTTCCTGGTTCACTGTGTTATGATATCTATTTAAACACAGAGATCTTCCCCTCGCTCTTGTGATAAGAAGAACAAAAACCAGGTTATCTAAATGTGCTATAACACTGAATTAATATTCTACAAATTTCAAAAATGTCCGAACCGACTACTAACTTTAACGAACAAGAAGCTAAACCAGCAAACCCTATCAACACCTTAGGCTCTAAACTTGGACCTTACTCTATCGTTATCCGTGTTGTTCAATTGGTCTTTTCCATTTTGGTCCTTGGTTTAACAGCCAACACTGTTCATTACTTTACTAAGCAAGGTACAAACATCTGGTCTTTGATTGTTTCTTTGATCAGTTTGATTTTCCTTGTTGCTATTATTGTGTTATCAAGATTCTCTAAGGGTCTTCTTAACCCTGGTGCTATTATTATCGTTGAAGGCTTGATCTGTATTTTCTATTTCACTGCTTTCATTTCCCAAGCTGCTGAATTTGGTGGTGCTGATTGTGATTTCTATTACTCTGCTCCAATCAACGGCTTTGGGTATACCTACAGTTACGCCTTAACCGATTTCTCCAGTGGTTGTAAAACTGCTAAGGCTTCCATTGCCTTTTCCGCTTTGAACTTTGTTCTGTTCTTGTTCACTTTCTTACTAGTTCTATTCCAAGTTGTCATTCCAATCACCAAGGCCAATGGTTCCTATTTATGGCAATTTGGTAATGAGAGTGGCGTTATGTTTGATGGGTCTGTTTTGAACATCGAGACTTCAGCTGCTACAACTTCTAAATCTTACGATGAAGAAACCACAGTTGGTGATGTCGAACATGCTAAGGTTGAAGAAGAACCTTTGGATGACGAAGTGAACAACAACTTACCAGTTTCAACTAACTAATGATCTTACACATGGCCCACAAGATCTATAGAACCTTTAATATTTGAATGGTTTTGACCCTGATCTTCAGCTTAGGGCAACATACCCACATATATATTTTTTTTTAATTATCTGCAGCAGATTGAACTTAATAAATTATTTCTAATTATTCAATCCTAGTAATATGCTTGTAGTTCATAATATTGAGCTGAGTTAAACGGCTTTAATTTAAGCTTAGAGCTATCTCTCCTCACGTCTGAAAACGTCTTAAAAATTAGATTCAAATACGGCCACTTGAGCATTCTTCCTACCTTTCCCATTAACCAATACATCCCATTCATACAACACGGCATCTCTCCAAACATCCAAGATGTCCAGACGTTGATTTAAGTTCTGTAAGGTTCTCTTTCTCAACTCGTAGCATTCTTCCTCGGTGACTGCCTCTCCATCCAAAAGCTTGTTCATAACCTGTGGCAATTCAGTAAGGAGGAAAGTCGGCTGGTAACGAGACAAAGACTCCACGATGGCGATGAACTCTAAGTATGATTGGTTGAGAATGTCCTTTGAGTTCAACGATGGCTTAAGTAATTGGAAGGCTTTGGTGTCACGGATTAAGTTACGGTAAGCTGGAATGGCATTGAATGTGATCCGAAGTTTGGATAACAATTCTGGGTGATTGGTGGATAAGTATTCTGGATTTATAGATGAGAGAAGCAATGCTGTTGGTCTCTTGTCTAGATTGAGAAACTGGGAATCGATCTGTGCGAAATATCCTACTGAAAGGTATGAGATTTTGGAATATAACTCTGTTATTGAACCCTCAATAAAATCAAATTTATCACTGTTTGATTTATAAGCGATGATAAGAGAGTCGATGGAGGGCTTCAACATGTCCAACAACCATGACTTGTCATTGACAGAACCATCAACTAGCGACAATGCATCACAGTAGAACTGAATGAGATTCATCATGTACATCTCATCGATTTCATCAGTCTGTGGCGTAAGCCTATTTAACAAGGGCATGGCATATTCTTCGATATCTTCTTTGGATTCAATGTGCTCGAATAATAGTAAGGACAATCTTAGGAGTCTTGACATAGTAAGAAGCTCCTCAGCTTCAATAGCCTTGTTGATTACATCGCTGTTTTCCTTAGAGAGCAATCTTCTAACAATCAATTCGCCTCTTAACAATACATCGAACGCCTTCTCCAGCTCTGCGGCGACTTTGACATTCTGTCCATTGATCAACAATACAACCAGTCTGTTGACAACTTCGGTATTTGCCAAAATATCAGGAGGAGAAGCCTTAGCGAAGATCTTTATTGCTAATACCTCCAATTCAGGCAATTGAGAACTTAAAGCTTCCAACAAAGTCTCAAAAGAAATAACTCTAACAGCTTCATCATATGACATGACCGGGATCATGACATCCAGCAACTCCACAATCTTGGAATACTCCAGCGACGTCTCGTCTTCTCCAGCTTGTTTGATAATGGCAATAACGGTTAGAAGTAAATGATTGAAGGACTGTTTCTCTTCTGCGGTTTGGAAAAGTGAATGGTCTAAGGAAATCACCAATTCATCAATCAATGTGTCTATGTCATCTAATGGACTTTCGTTAATTGATCTGATCAGGCTGTCTATAAGGTGCGATGCTTTTGATGACATGGTGGTGAGTAGCCTGTTCAAAGGTGGCAAATGATATCAATAAGCTTTGATCTGGTGGAAATGTGATTTAATAGATATAATTTAGTACTGGGATCGAGCTGTCAGAAGAGTACGGGTAAGTATTCCTAATCCTCAGAAATTAACATGGCGCCAATAAACTGCACACAGGGCCAACAAGCGCAATCACTAACTGTTTCTCTCTTAGATGCCCATATTCAACCAACAACAATGAGTGACTTAAGATCAACAGTGACCAGTCATGTTCTATTCACACCAACGAGACTCTATTCTCTTTACTCGGACTTCAAAAAGCTCAAGGAACTCAATCCAGAAGGATACGAAGCAAACATCATAGCTTGGAGATCTCTCATAACACAATTCTTCCAAGATGGGAAACTATCAAACGGATTTGTCCTTGATACACAGACATTTCAGCAGGATTTGACGTTAAGCAACTATGGGAAACCTTTGGGATTGGCAACTGTATTGGAGGAACTTATAAGCGGTGGCGAATTGATGACTTTGAAGGACTTTAGAGAAAGTGAGGGGATCTTTTTAACCAAATGGGTAAGGCCTGCTTTGAGTTGGGTTGTGAGACGATACATTTATGATAATAGCTTTAAGATGAGTGAAAGAAATGGGGATTTGAAGAAGGAGAAACTTGTATCTTTGAAGAGTTTGGAACTTCTTAAGAACTCCTTACAGGAAAGACTGAATCTGGACACAGCAAAGGATACAGATAAGTTGCTTACTAAAGTTCAATTTAGAATTTACTTGAACAAACTTCCAACTATGAAACGCACGTTGACTGATCTTGATTTCGAAGTGATATTAAAGTATTTGGAAAGAGACACCAAACAGATAACAATACTAAACGACGTTGTGAAGTTGGGTTCGGAAGAAATCACAGAATCAGATCAACAAATCTTAGAAATCAAATCCACTCTCTTAAGACTACATGAATCCAACGAATCCTTAGAAAATAGAATAGAAACCATCAAGTCTAAACTCAAACAAGTTATCTCCAGTCCTTCACATAACAAAGAACTAGCAAAACATCTCTTAAGATCTAAAAAATTGGTGGAATCTTCGTTATCCAAGCAGATCCAATCATCAAACCAATTGGAATCCATCCTTTTCAAAATCAACGAATCAAAGACAAACTTAGAACTCATTAATTCCATCAAGTCATCAACACAAGTCTTATCTTCATTACGTTCTCAAATCGGGGATATTGAGGCCGTGGAATCAATCATAGATGATTTACAAACAGAGACTGAAATCGTGGAGAATACGTCTGATGCTTTGGCTGGCTTTAAATTGGATGAGCAAGTTGACGATGAAGAAATCGAAGATGAGTTTGAGAGAATGTTAAGTGAAGAGTTGGCAAAGAAGAATATGAAGGACCAGATGACTGACAAGAAGGATAAAGTTGGTCAATCTGATAATAGTTCAGACGATTTATTGGAGAGACTCAATAAATTGAAGTTGACACCATCCGCTATAAAAGACAATTCAGAAGAGAAGAATGCTGATGATCTTGAGGGAAACAAAGATTCTAAATTAGACGCCATCCTCAATTGACCTATAACAGGCTTGAGGACCTTTATTGCTATTGTGGTGAGTTGTGACAGTTGTCGTTTTTCTTTGAACACATGGCATGTATAGCAAAGTATCAACTAATTAATTGCTAATAATATTTATTATGTACTTAACTCACTTAGCTGAGCTATATCAATTCTAGAAGTTGAGGTGATCTTATATACAGTACGGCGTTATAAATAACACCCGATCCAGTTCACGAATCATAGCCCTTTTTCTCGGAGTTCCAACACTTATATTTTATGAGGCTATTCACTACAACTACTATTAGTTGGTTGTAGACCTTGAGAAGTTTTCAACAATATGGTTATATCCAAGATTTCAGAGTCAATGTAATACATAGTCATGGGACTTAGAACTTGGGACCAACAAAAATTATTGACTGCGGTCCAACGAGTTCAACAGATGTAGAACTTAGCTAGTAAATTTGGGGGGTACGTCTTGTTCCAATTTGGAGTGGAAAAACTTTCGTTTGAAATAACAGAAGCTAGTTATACTTGACTAAGCTACGACGTCTATCTCAACTACAAAGAGAAATGTACCAAGCTCCGAGTGCAAAATGGAAATTTTCAAGAGTATTCGAATAGAAATCTTTCACCATTAATTATGGGTTAAATATGATATATATCTTGTATACACATAAAATCCAGTTCTTTCGCATACCCTGAAAATCGTCTTCTTAACAAGTACTTGAAGAAACTTATGTTTTCTCCAGGTTTCCCAAACTGAAAACTATTCAGCCATCTATGCTCTTACATTCCAACATCCACGTTTCATAACTGCGAATGAATAAACTTATGTCCGGTGTCCTTAACCTGGATCTGGAGTTTAGGTGAAGAAAAATTGGGACAAAATATTTAGCGGGGGCCGATCTTCCATAAAGGGTAATTCGCGAGTTTCAGTTAGTCTATATCTGCATTAACCCCACAATATTAGTAGGACCGTAGTCTGTAGGTATATAGGCTTATTTTTTGGCGGAGTCAGGTCCCTTTGTACAAATTATTGATTTTAACAGCTAAAATTTTTTTTAGGATAAGGTAGAAAGTTCGATATTCTTATACAATTCACTGAACGAAACCAATTGGTTAAAAGATCAATATAGACCTAATATACATGAAAGACTTTTATAGTTATAACCGAAAAGGAAAACTTAGAATCACACGATTTTTTTTTTTTACCCCAGATTTAATCTCAAGTTTCTTCTTAGTACTAATGGCCAACGGCACCTGAGCAGTATTAAACTTGAGATTTTTCTAGGTGACATTCAGAATATTTGTACTAAAACTGGAAAGTTGAAACCCATAATATTATGTTTGAGGTAGTGCAGTAAAGGACGTAATTCTTGACAGTAGTCTGTTGTCCAATTGGAAAATGGAATTCCCTTTTATGTGGTGTACTCTCAGTTACTTTTGCATTTTTTGTCATGGCTCGGTTTGCCCTATATTGTTTTATTCTTCATGGACTGGCGGCAAAACGGCTAAGTTAATTAGGCTTTCGCTCTCCGTATATTTTCTGGTGATAAGCACTTATATGCGAGCCTCGGAAATTAGAACTAACTGAAGGAATACTTTGATGCTGGCGAAGTATGAAGTATGAAATCATAACGAGATCATTCAAAGGGGTCCGGGGTGTGTGGAGATCCAACAAGACACCTGGACTCTCCTTTTATGATGATAGTGTTCACAAGTGACAATGCTTGTATAAATACAGAGACAATTCCCAGTTATCTTACCCCAGAAAACCCAGATCCTACTTTTTCATTTCAATCATCAGATAGTTTGATACTATAAAACCAACCAAAACACAATGCTAAGAATCTCCACCAGACAATTCCAAAGACCACAATTCATCAGAGGCTTAGCCACTGCCCCAGTTGTCCCACAAACCCAAAAGGCCATTGTCTTCTACGAAAACGGTGGTGAATTGAAGTACGACACCAAGTTCCCAGTCCCAACTCCAAAGCCAAATGAAATCTTAATCAACGTTAAGTACTCTGGTGTCTGTCACACTGATTTACACGCCTGGAAGGGTGACTGGCCATTAGCCACTAAGTTACCATTAGTTGGTGGTCACGAAGGTGCCGGTATTGTCGTTGCTAAGGGTTCTGAAGTCAAGAACTTTGAAATCGGTGACTACGCTGGTATCAAGTGGTTAAACGGTTCTTGTATGTCCTGTGAATTGTGTGAACAATCATTCGAATCCAACTGTGCTCACGCTGATTTATCTGGTTACACTCACGATGGTTCTTTCCAACAATACGCCACTGCTGATGCTGTCCAAGCTGCCCAAATTCCAAAGGGTACTGACTTGGCTCAAATTGCTCCAATCTTATGTGCCGGTGTTACCGTCTACAAGGCCTTAAAGTCCGCCAAGTTGAAGGCTGGCCAATGGGTCGCCATCTCTGGTGCCGCTGGTGGTTTAGGTTCCTTAGCTGTCCAATACGCCAAGGCTATGGGTTACAGAGTCTTAGGTATTGACGGTGGTGATGACAAGAAGAAGCTATTCCACGAATTGGGTGGTGAAGTTTTCATTGATTTCACCAAGGAAAAGAACGTTGTTGAAGCCATCCAAAACGCCACCAACGGTGGTCCACACGGTGTCATCAACGTCTCCGTTGCCGAAGCTGCCATCTCTCAATCCACCGAATACGTTAGACCAACCGGTACCGTTGTCTTAGTTGGTTTACCAGCTAACGCTTACGTCAAGTCCGAAGTCTTCACCCACGTCATCAAGTCCATCAACATTGTTGGTTCTTACGTTGGTAACAGAGCTGACACCAGAGAAGCCATTGACTTCTTCTCCAGAGGCTTAGTCAAGTCTCCAATCAAGGTTGTTGGTCTTTCTGAATTACCAGAAGTTTACGAATTGATGGAACAAGGTAAGATCTTAGGTAGATACGTTGTTGACTGTGACAAATAAGCGCAGAATCTAAGTATTATTGACTAGTGGTGGGCTTAACTGGTTTTAGTCTATCCATCCTGTTCTATTCTTTTGTTTTACCCTTATAAATCTTTATAGATAATATAAATATTCTTATCAATTGATAACTTTACTGTAGTTAGAGTGCTTTTTGATCAGATAATAAATACATTTCTGTGGTGCTGGAATTGGACAAAAGTCCATAACCTTTGGTTGGTTAAATTTCGCGGATATGCAGTTAGCTGCGGACAAATTGGGATCTGAATTTTTTGGAAGCAGATTGTCACTGTAAAGTTTTAGAATTGTACAAGACAACAGAACAGAATATTAAAACGATAATAATGAAATATTAAACAAACCTTTTGAGTCTATGTACAAAACTCAGTAAAAAAAAAAATACAAATTATCTTGAAGTTGTGACTTAGCGAGAATCAAAGTTCAAATGAAAACGACAATTGTTGCAATCAATTGAACAACAAATAAAGTGTATCCATTAATACCAAATCTTAGACCCGGTGCACCACCTCTTGAAGCTTCAATGATGGTAGAATCAGATGTAATTGAACTATATCCTCCAGCTGTAGGGGTTGTGTCAGAATCGGTAACAGCAGCAGAATTGCCCATATTGTCACTTGTAGGAGCAATAATATCAACAGGATTAGAGGAAATCTCAGTAAGGACTATAACCAACCCATTATCGTCTAAAGCAGTAAGTCTTCCATCATCTCCCAAACCCAAACTTACCACAGAGGAAATAGTCGACACAATTGGACTACCTCTACTACTATTATTATTCATGCTATGATTCAGATCTGTAAATCTAGTGATATAAGTAGGGGCAGCAGAATACACAACCATCGAGTGAGTGATATCGGTGTTGTTTCCATCTTCTGATAACTTGTAGATTAAAAGTTGGGTTGTTTTGGAATTGTTTACAGTTAGAACTTGTGTGGATGTCGATAATTCTGTATGAACTGAGGTTGGAATCGTTATCATGGAACCGTCTTGAAGTGTGGATCTTTCAACATACTCAGTGGTTCGGGAAGCGACAATCGTCTCTACTTCAAAGTAAGAAGTCAAAATCTGAGGATGGTTATCTGTTGGATCAGTTCTAGTGTGAATGACTTCATATGAAGTAGTCAAGGCATTAGAGGTAATGATCTTGGTCGATCCAACAGAATCAAATGTACTAGTAGCAGTAGCAATTGAAACAGCTTCTTCAGTGCCAATAGACGTCTCACCATTCTTAATCCTTGTATAAGCAACTCCCGTTGAAACTGCATCAACAATAACCACAGTAGTAGAACCATCAATCGCAGTATCTGTCTCAAGGAAAGCACCATCAGCAAATGTCCTCTCACTGCCTGTCCCAGTATATACCGTGTTCGTACCCATTCTAGACACCACATCAGGGTCTTTAGTGACATAAACAGTCTCCGTAGAAGAAATAGTGATTGTGTTAGTTATTGTGTTAATATAGGTTATATCGACTGTCTGAGTGATGTAATTGATCTCATTTGATTTCAAGAACTCCGAATAGTACGATGTCTTTGTGAACTCTGTGGACTTTTGACAGGATGTGGTGGTTAGAACTTGGATAATTTCAGTAGATGACCAACTTTTGATGGAGTAAGACTGGTCATAAAGGGGGAGAAATGACCAGTGGGTAGTTGTTAGTGGTATGTATGCTGCTTGGATACAGATAGTGGTTATTTCAATGGCAGGAGTGACCTCCAAAGAGTCTATGGTTGAGTGTGAAGACCCTGCTTCAATATTACTACCAGTTACACATGAAGTACTAACTGAAGAGGAGAAAGCAACACCCGATGAAGAAGGAACAATTTCAGAGCTTAACCCAGATTCATAGGAAGCTGACAAGCCGAAGAAAGACTCAGGTGTAATACTTCTTCCCATAGTACCAGAAACTGTGGATTTAAAGAAGGAATCTTCACTAGTAGAGCTAACTGTGGACAGAACAATATCAGAGAATACACTCGAACTCCCAGAAGAATCAATAGCAACACTAAAATAACCGGAGACTGTAGTGCTAGGCCCACTGTATTCAATAGTTGAACCTGCACCTTCGCTGGCAAGAATAATTGTGGTATATCCATCCCCTGTACCATAAGAAGAAATAGAAACTAATGGTGATGATGAAGAGGACACTGTGTTAAACATAGTAGAAATTGTAGAATGAGTGGTAGATTTGGAGATATTATAACTGACATTTGAAGAACTGCTTTTATCTTTGGCTGCTATAGAGTCAACCGATGAGGAGCCTCTGTCTGAAGAATATTCCGGGATGGCATTAGTTTCACCTGATACGCTAAATGACACAAAACTGTCGGTCGAAGCAATAGAAGTAGTATCTTCAGAGTTAGGTATTATCAGAGTGATTGTCTGAGTTTCTGGTAAAACCAACGTCCTACCATCACCTGCAACAACAGTAAAGGAAACGGTCGTGGTGTAAGGATGAGTACCACCAAAGGAACTTGACGTGATAGGATCTGTTGATGAAGAGAAACTGTTTGTGTGGATAATAATAGAGTTTTCAGAAGCACCAATACTGGTTAAACTACCATGAAAATTATATTCTGAAGATTTAGTCCCAAGATCACTGGATGGGCTTGTGATGATTTCGGTAATCCAAGAATTTGAAGAATTGACTATAGTGACCATCCCTGATTCTATTTCAGAAGCTGGTAAAGTGGAATCACTAACACTAGAGGAATCACTGAAAGAAGCACTAACTGTAGAGGAAACAATATCATAAGATCCAGAAGAACGTACAGTAGTCCATACATCAACAGGATACCCAGAAGTACTGGCAACCAGAACAGATGAGCACTCACTAGAAAACGAGCTAGAGATATAACTAAACGAATAACTCAAATCAGAAGCGATGTATCTAGTTGTGTCACTTGAAACAGAATTAGAAATGACCACACTCTCGGAAGAAGAGGCATTGTAAAAGGCCATCAACTCGCTGGAAATAACCTCAACCACAGACGAAGATACGATACTGGAAAAAGAGGATGCCACTGCAGAAGCGAGATAATCTGAAATTAATTCAGAAGATGATCTGGAAGATGATACCGGATTAATCACTGAAGAATTAATGACAACAGAACTGCTAGCTTTATGAGAAGTGATCAGCATCATAGTAGTTGAAGATAAATCTGAAGAGATGAAGCTCGATTCCAAAGCCTTAGTGTCACTAGGAATGGTAGTGGAGCTCAAAGATCTCAAGGACCGTGTGATACCAGATTCTGTGACTGATAAAGATGAAGTTGACTCGTCAACATTGAAAACCGAAGAAGGAGCAGAAACTGATAAAAAACTCGAGACTTGTTTTGATAAAAGACTGGAGGTATCAACACCACTTTCATTAACAGTAACACTAACACTGATAGCATTGGCACTAACACACATAGTCTCTGACGAAACAAATAAAGAATTGATTTCAGACCTGGCTGAAACAGACATGTCCACTGATCTAGATTCGATACTATTAGTAGATGTAGATGTAGAGGATAACTTTGAGGAAGTAGCAGTGATTGAAGATGATACCATGTTAGGTTTAACAGCGGAATTTGAAATAAACCTCATGGCACTTGACCATAACTTCTCAGAACTTACTGATGTAGAAGAAATAACACTGATTGGGAGTGTGTTCGAAGAATAAATCTCACTAGTTACCAGAACCGATAATTCCGAAACTCCAGAAGAAGCAACATTTGTCGAACCAATAGTAAAGCCTAAAGTTGTGCTTGAAATAAAACCAGTACTAGAACTTGGGACACCCGAAAAAGCAGAGGCAGACCAAGAAGTGGTCAATACGGGAACAGTCAAGGTCAATGTTTTCCCAGAAGCATCAACTACAGTAAAGACTTCCACTTTGGAACTCATTGAGGGACTATCAGGTACAGTTGATGATGAAAAGAAACCACCACTGGAAACATCAAAAGAACTAGCTTCTGAGTTTGATAAAGTCGAGACAATTGTCTCAGCAGTTGGTAGTGTTAACGTTTTTCCATTAGCGTCAACAACAGTAAATATCATTGAGGTGATTAATGGCTCAACAGAATTAATAGAACTTGAGACCTTTGAATCGACAGATGGGCGTGGCAGGTCTGAAGACGATCTCAACAGAGAATTTGAAATGAAATCAATAGAAGTCCTGGTGGCACTAACACTGAGGATACTAATCTGGGAGAGTGTAGAGTCAGTAATTATGGAATTGTTCTCCGAACCACTTACGAATGAATATGATCCCATTGTAGGGCCCCCAGACAAAGAACTATCAGGGACATCTCCCGGAGTATTGGAGGATCCAGTTAGAGATCCAGGAGTAAATGAAAATGATGAATGACCTTCAGTAAATTCAGAAGTAACTGTGGAAGATACCCAAATCGTAGAAGATGGGCTAACCGAAAACTCAGAAGCACTAGGGATTAAAACTGAGGATAAATCACTAGAAGACAGACTCGATATCAAAACAAACGAAAAACTCAAATCAGAAGCAGTAGATCTAATAATATCACTTGAAGAACTAGCAGAAATCAAACTCACAGATGTTGGGACAATATTGGAGGAAACAGATTCACTATAAATGACCTCAGCTACTGATGAGGATATCAAACTGGAGAAAGAAGGTGACAATTCAGAAGCTAGATTATTGGAGACCGATTCAGAAACTGATGAAGACTTTGAAGATGGTAATTTAACGTCAGAGGAACTAACAACAATCGAAGAAGAAAGATCTGGGGAAGTATATGAAACTTCGACTGAAGCTTGAGAAACAGATGTTTTCTTCAGATCCATTGAGGGCCTTGAACTAATATGCTCGAGAGAACTGCTAGGTAATTCAGAAGATAACAAACTGAAACCAGAGGACGATACCTCAGGGTCAATGGAGGTGGAAACAGAATCGATGGCTGTGGAGTCCCTAAATGCAGTTGTGGAGCTCAAAGCTATCAAGGACGATAAACTTCCAGATCCTGTTACTGATGGCGATTCAACTTCAGAAGTGGACAAAGACGAAGATTCAACGTCACTCTGAATTGAAGAAGACAATCTCCAAGAAGAAAAGACCGATAGGTAGCTTGAAACTTGGTTTGGTAATACGAAACTCGAGATATCAACATCACTGGTACTAACACTACTGTCCGGGCCCTTGGTAACATTAATACTTGTGATGGTTACTTGGGATCCAGAAGCATCTGTACTGAAATCAACCCCTGAACGTTCATCGACTTTAGTTGGAATAGACGATTCAACTACAGTGCCATCAACAGCAGATTCAGAAGTACTAGCAATCAAAACAGATGACAGCTCATCAGAAACTAAACTGGTGATCGAAATTAACGAAGAACTTAAATCAGAAGCACTGGATCTAGCAATGATATTTGAAACCGAACTGGAAATAACCAAGCTCTCAGATGATGGGACGACCGATAGAGAGGAAATATAAGTGGAATTGACACTTGAGAGAGACGAAACCAATTCAGAAACAGGATAACTTGGAACCAATCCAGATGGTACGGGCGACTCTGAGGAGCTGAAAAAACCTGAGAACGAAGCTGAAGAGGAAGACAAATATGGGACCTCAGTCGAAGCTTGGGCAACTATGGTAGTTTTGGAATTCACTGGGAATCCTTGGCTGATAGACTGAACCGAGTTGGACAGAGTCAAACTGAAACTAAATGAAGAAACCTCTGAGGGAACTGAAAACGAAGCAGAATTAGATTCAGTGGAAATGGGTTCACTGGTTGAGCTTCCAGGGATCAAAGAACTCAAGTACGGCGAACTGGAAGACGCAGTGACTGATAATGATCCGACTTTAGGAAACATCAATAGTGAAGATTCGCCAATAAATGATGTAGAAGAATCCGATAAGTAACTTGATAATTGGTTTGATAAGAGACTCGAAGCATCAAGATCACCTGCTGTAACACTAACATCGGGACGGTCACCAACAATGGTGCTAGAACTAATAGTACTGACCTCAATAGAGCTCTTCCTGGAACTGACACTGGTGATTGTTATATGGGAAGCAAAAGAATCGGTACTGAAAACACTGACTTCCGAAATTCTAGTGATAGAAGATGACATCATGATAGAATCTTCAGACAGGAAAGTATCAGAAGCAACAGTAACAGAAAATGATTCGGATGATGATTCAGAAATATCTGGCATCTCAGTTGATTTCGAGATCGACTGAGGATGCACTGAAGTTGAAGGATCGCTAATAGTAGCATAAACTGAAGAAGAACCATTAGTAGATGTTACCCAGTCAGATAAAGATTCACTTCCAGAAGAGGAAGAAGAACTACCAGTAAACTCAGAAGCCCTAAAAGAAGAGGAAGTACTGACAACCTCACTAGAAACCAAAATCGAGTTGAGACTAAACGAGGAATTCAAATTGGAAGTGCTGAATCTGCCAATTCCACTTGAAGACGAACTAGGAATATAACTTACCGAAGAATAAACAGCCGAAAAGGGCGGCGACGACTCATTGGAAATGTCAACAGCTACTGATGATGATATGGCACTGTTAAGAGACAAAACGTCATCCGAATCGATATGGCTAGAAGCAAACGCTGCGACTGAAGATGGTAATGAAGATTCTGAAGAACTACCAGCTATTGAAGATGTTAAAGACACATATGAGAGTTCAATTGAAGCTTGTGTGACAGTTGTAGTATTGGTGTTCCATAGAGAACTAAATCTGGTAGATTCATCAAAAGTTGAAGATATCATACCGATACTTGATGAGGATAACTCTGAGGAAACTGAGACAGAAACAGAACTAGATTCAATTGCAATTCAGTCACTGGAACGACTTTCTGAAGAAGTAGATGATTGTGAACTGCTGAATTCGGAGACTGATATTGATCCGATCTCAGAGGAAGACAATGATGAAGATTCAACCATACTAGAAACTAAAGAGGACAACGTCCAAGATGACGAAGCTGATAGGTAGTTTGATACTTCACTTGATAATAGACTGGGAGTAGCAATGATGCTTGAACTATCACTGGCACTAATACTAACACCTGGAGCAGTAACAGCGCCTGAATAAACAGAACTCCTGGTGGTACCAACACTGGAGATATTACTCTGAGAGTCTAAAACACCTGTACTGAGATACTTTACTGAACTGTCAACGACCTCAGAGGTAACAGAACTTGATGAGTTGGCAACAGTGCTAGCACCAACAGAATGTGAGGCTGATGCTAAAGAATCGCCGACCGTAGAAGAAGCACTATCTGAAGATCCAGGAGCACTATCAGTAGTAAACGCAAAACCAGACGATCCAGAATCACTAGCATCCAAACGAGAGGATAAATCACTAGAAGCCAAACTCGATATCCAACCAGATGAGGAGCTCAAATCAGAAGCGCTAGATCTAACAATAGTACTTGAGCCAGAGTTAGAAAAGAGCAAGCTCTCAGATGATGGAACAACAGATAAAGAGGAACCCTCAGAGAAAATGGAACCAGTCACTGTTGATAACACAACACTGTAGAGTGACGATTCAGAAGTGAGAAGACTTGACATTAATAATATTGAAGAGGAAGGCATTGAAGACCCATCTGATGCATTAAGAACAACAGAGGATAAAGCATTGGATGAAGACAAGTATGAGACTTCGATTGAAGCTTGGGCAACAGTCGTGGTTCTAGAATCCAAAGAATGGGCAATCGAGTCAACAGAACGTGACTCAGAGGAAACGGAGATTGAAACAGAACTAGAATCCGTTACAACACTGGATAACTGTGGATTGCTTAACACGGAAACAGATGGTGATCCAAAGCTTGAGGGAACTGAAGATTTCGAAACTGATGAAGACAATTCCCTGGACGGTGATACTGAAAGGTTGCTTGAAACTTTGCTTGATAAGAGACTCGAAATATCAACGTCGCTTAAACTAGTAGCAACACTGAAAACTGGAGTAGCAACTTCACTAACAAAGCTCGAACTAACTGAAGAAGTGATTTCAAAACTTTTAGGGGTGATGTTGATAGTTGCTTCAGCTGAAGAAGAAATTGAACTGGATTTGAAATTATTGTTAAATTCAATTGTAGATTCTGAAGAAGTAGTAACATCAACAATGGTTTGAAAACTGGTCATTGAATCTGAACTAGAGAGTAGTAAAAGTGAAGTAGATGGCGGACTCGATAAAACACTTGATGAACCAGAAACATTATCTGAGTTTGAAATCACTTCAGACGAGACTTGATTTGATGGTAAGCTCTCAGCTCCAGATGATGCAGATGTAGGCAGCCCAGTACTGTATGTCTTTGAAATAGACAATGAAACTTCACCAGTAACAAAATACGAAAATTCAGAAACTGAAACATATTCTGATGAGGAATATGAAGAAACATCACTCGATAGAGAGAAAGGTTCCGCCTGAGAACACGAACTTGTAGTACTAGAAGAGTAATATTCAAAATCGCTAGAAGTGGGATCCAGAATCTTACTTCTGAAGTTCTCAACTGATTTAGAACTTACTCCATAAACAGAACTTAAGATTCCGACTTCATTTGTTGAACTCATAATCGGGGCCAAAGATGAACTCAAAAATCTCGATCTCAAGAGTTGAGACCCAACCAAAATTGATGATTCAGGAGAAGCCTCACTTGAGAGGTCAGACAAAGTCAAGGAAACTGTAGATGATGATAGTCTGAAAGCAGACGCTGTTGAGTGAGAATATGTGGAAGAGCTCATGCTACTAAATGGCAAAGAAGATAACTGAGATGGAATCAAAGTTGTCGATAATCCACCTGGCCTAGAAGTTACATCCACATTTGTTTTGGAACTTAAAATAGAAATACTTTCAACCGGCATAGAACTTCTCATGGAACTCTCAGAATTGCTTGATAACGTGGAGAATTCGGTCACACAGGAAGAAGAACCACCACTTGAGACCAAATAAGTCGATGTAGAAGAGGTGTCATCTGAAATAGGACCAGAGACAGATGAAGTTACGACGGATGAAATTGAGAAACGATTGTAGGAGGAGGGAAAAGAAGAAACACTGACAGTGACATGAGAACTAGAGGTGGAAATCCCACTCAAACTGGAATCCGAAGTCATATTCATATCCTCAAGATCCTCACTAGAAACTAAGGATGGAATTAAGGAGGATGTTGACGGAACATACCATGAGAAAGTGGGGTTTGGACTAATGATTGGTCCTGGTCTTGGTCTACTAGATACTGAAAATGATGGGCTAACTGAGCTATCGATGGAGGTTGTCGTTCTAGAATACAAAGAGGAGCCAGATGGAAACAGGTTTGAGACTTCAGAAGACGGGGTTGAATCACTGGTTGAAGCCGATATTGAAGACATTGCCCTAGTGGTTCTTGATTGAATCATAGAAGAAGCAACTGATAAACTTGAAATATCAGTGAAACTTACAACATCAGTAGCTGTCTCTGAAAAGACAACAGACGAAGAAGAGGAATCCGATCCAAACTCAATAGAACTCAATAAATCGATACCTGCAATCGACGAAGATGATAGATCAGATGACACCGTACTCGATAACTCACTTGAACCAGTGATAGCTGGAGCAAGAGAGACAATACTGCTGTAAATGCCAGTGATACTTGAGCCAACCGAACTATTGGCACCATGGTCACTTGAAGCTGAACCAATGACAACATCTGCAGTACTGACACTGGAAGAATCACCAACAGAGATAGAAGCAGACAATGAGGAATCATAATATGAAACCTGGGTCGATACAGCGTCAATCACAGTCGTGAAATTACCGAAAGAGCTGGAAACTAATGATGTTGAGTTGTTCTGAGTACTTAATATGCCAGCTTGAGAAGTCGTAGTTCTGAGAAACGAACTGGACGCCTTCGCTTCACCATCTGAGGAGAAGTGGAATACCGTCGAGTTTGAAGAGGATCCAATAGAAAAAGATTCCCACGTAGTTGAACCCAAAGGTGGTATTGGTGATAGTGAAGACGATGGTAATCTAGAAAACAAGACGCTGCCCATTGAGTCGGGCTTTTCTGAAGATGGGATTGATAGGAATATTGATGATAAGGTCATTTCAGAGGATGAAAGAGTATAACTATCTTCATCGACAGATGATCTGACAACGTTCAGGGTTGAATCAGAAGAAGAGACTATTTTAGAAGCACTCCAAACTAAGAATTCAGATGATGATGACCGGCTTGAGCTAAATTCACTCGAGATTATACTCTCAGGGACTTCAGATGAAGGAACAACAACACTGGATGCCATCAAGGATGAAGATACTGTTTCGAATGACAAAGCTCGCTCAAATGAAGATGACAGTGAATTGACTGTTGGTAGGGTCCATAGGGTTTGGGAAATAGTACTACTGGACGAAAAAGAAGAAGATCTTGACATAAGTGGCTCCGAGCTCGAAAGAGTTAATGGTGACAATATTACCGCAGAGGAAGTAGTAGATAATGAAGTAAACGGAATTTTAGAGGAATAACTGACAACTGAAGTCTTTGTAGATTTCATAACATTTCCAGCACTGGCAGAAGTATATTCCACAGACGAAGTTGTAGCTGTAGTCTTTAATTCTTCATCCTTACAGCTTGAAGGGCTTTTTAATGAAGAAAAAGTTGAAATATTCGTTGAAGTCGAGCTTGTTGCACTGTTATCCTTTCTCTTCTGCGTGCTTGATCTCGTAGTAGATACTTTTGCAATAGCAGTTGTGATAGATTTGGTAGTGACAGCATCTGGATCAGTCCCATAAACACACTGGGAGAAAAACAGATTATAATACACACAATGCCACCCATCAATACAACCAGTGCATCCGTTGGTCCATTGCTGGGCGATACCGCCATATCGTTCCCAAGGATCACACTTTCTCTTCTCTGGGGCCGGTGGAGTGTAATTTGGATCAGGGATACATTGGGAGTAGAAATCATCGTTCCATTGACAATACCAACCCTCAGAACACTCTGTAGAACCTTCCCAGTACAACCCATCACATTGGCCATACGGAGGAACCTCATATGAATTTTCATTATCGGAATCATCGAAATACATCTCATCTGGTTTAGAACCAGGGATACATTGATAATAATAATCATCGAAACGAGAACAGTAAAATCCAGAAACACAGGTCGTTGGTGAATGAGCTGGCCAGTAGATACCACCGCATTGGCTATACCCTGGATTTGGAACTGGTTTTGATTGGACAACTTGGGAGAGGGCGACAAGGGTGATAATTAGTAGAGTCTTAGAGAGAAATGGTGCTCTGTTGGTGATCGGTGGTGAAGACGCCATCCTGATTCGCTATGGAGGTCGAGAACTTACTGGACAGCAACAGTGCAATTGAATCTGGAATACTCAGTACTTGGTGGCCTGTACACGTACTGTAAGAGGGATCTGATTGGATGGGAAAGGAAAGTTCATACCAATTCACAGCTTCTCTCAGACCCAGTGAAGATCGAATTTCGCAGGATTCACAGCCATGTTATATAAAACTCTCTAGACTGTAGAGAGCTGGCCATCTTCCATAATTGATCTTATGTTCAGTCTACTGGCTGTATGCGCTAGTCAGTTTGGCCTGAGCAAGTAGTTCAATTTACTTTGGTGTATAAGCTTTTAGCAGCCAATCCATTTTTGTGTTGTTTTTTTTTACCTCTGATACAAAACGTCTTCTAGGTGCATTGCATGAAATGTAAATTTGGAATGGAATCTTGTTCATAACTCAGGTTTGACTGTTGCTCAAGTCTCAAACCTGGGAAACGAATCTTGATTTTGAACATAGGTTTCTTGCTCTTTTAGATCTATTCAAAAAGACATCTTGTAAAGAGAAATATTTGCTTGCAAATCTGGAAAGATGTCTAATAACTACTTATAAATATCAACACCTCTCAAACTGAAATGAAAAGCACATGTAACATTTTTCTATTTTTCTGTCAAGTTATAAAGAACCACTGAACTATTGTTTTTAACTGTTCATATTTCTAAAAGTAATGGTATGCATTTTCAGGTGCGGCATACCGCATAGTTTGATGGCCCTGCAAAATTCTCAGTCCCAATCCTGGCTGGAACCCAGACTAATTGAAATCAAGAGACAGTATACCACTTATTTAGGGTCGATAAGTTGGAACTTAGTAGTTACCAATTCTCCTTGACAAGAATCATTTCCCTCAGATCTCTGTAAAAATAAGAAATGTAAAAAAAAAACACAAACACCAAGGCTTGGACGATTTGTTTTTATCTTACTTTCCTATTAGCGGACCAATGTCCTAAATTTCTAAAAGAAGCTGTAAACTTTAAAAAAGAAGTACCTAAAAAAGAAGAGGAAGAAGAAGAACATAAATATCGTGTCTAGAGTATCGATTCTTAAACCTGGTCCTGAATCCTGACTCCTGAGGTCGTATTTTCTGTGCCTACAAATTGGTTGGTCCTGTAGTACTGTCAGAGCCGCAGAAGGGGCTGTATACAGCTGGTCCAAATTGAAGATATTTAGTTCAAATCTGGGACTCTGAACCTCTGAAGTGGACCTATGATTTGCCAGTTATCCAATATTGCAGAAACAATCCTTATTTTGCATGTTATATAAACTCTCATGATTATGAGTACATTACAATTTATGTACGGCTAAGTACAATTCATTGCAGTTGGGATATATTGGGAATGATATCAAGAATACTAAACTCGCTGGTGCCGGGTAGCATTGTCCTTATAATGTTAAGGTCGACCCTGTGAATTAAGTACAGTTGTTAGCCAAAGTCAAAGAGCCGTGAAAGAGATGGTCTTTCTAAGAATATTGGAAAGTTTCGAAGCTTAGTTGATCCCTGTAACTGAAACTGTTTTTGTTATTTGTAAAATTTTCACAAGTTGTACAAAGCAGTCGTAGCCGTAAAATGAACTTCAATCTATTGAACACATTCCAGAAAATTGCTGATTATCTATAAACTTAGTTACGAATCATCTTCCACAATGTAACTGCTTCTCAACAGTACGAGACACAGACATACCTAAAAATGAAGATCATCATGTTATGTTCCACAGATCTTCAAAAATAAGCAGCTTCTACATGCACACTTCACCTAAGGCGACAAGTCCAGGTTTCAAAATGTATACTAATTAAGGCTGGAAATTTCACCATCTTGATCCTGTTCTACGTTGAATCATGATTCATAGACCATAAAGTCTATGGCCACAGTCATGTTAGGAAGTTGAAGCCCTGGGCCTTGACTGTAGAAGCTGGAGTTCAGGGTTGTCTTTTCTTGATTGGTAGTTGATTATTTAAGGGATTTTTAACAGGGACTATGTTCTTATGGAGTGCATCAACAATATTAGGATAATATGTAGATTTCCATGTTACTCTGACTCAAAATCATTCAAAGATATCTATATACCCTACTTACCTATACCCTACTTACCTAACACTAAAGGGAAAGGTTCTTTCTTACTTAGGACCAAGATCTCGCTACCATGAGAGATGAATCCTCTAACTTTACCCTGGAAGATCAAATTAGCAACGATGCATTCTGTATCCTCATTACCACTAACTTTGAGCTTGATAGTACCCCCATAGGTAGAGAACTCTATAGCCTTAGTGATAAGATTGATATTTAGATGTGGCGATGAGTTGTTTATGATGTATGTTGATTTGATGAGACGAAGTAGGACAGCTGAACGGAGGGATTCGATCACTATGTAGAGATTTCTTTTGAGAAAGAAGAGCTCGAAAGTGGAAAAGAATTGGTCAAATTGACAGAGGTTTCCTGTTTTTAAGGAGGTTATTAAGTCTGCGTATAGGGTATGGATTCGAGTGTTTGATTCGAGTGTTGATTGCTTTGGAAGCTTTCTCTTGGTGATGAATGTAAGGGGGATGAGATAAATTAGGATTTGTTCTACTTGTTTCTTGACAATACTCTGATGGCATAACTGGTATGCTAGCTGGAACTTTTCATATGCAATGTTGTAGTCACCCTCACCGACTTTGACAACACCGGAGTAGTAGAGATACTGAATGGCATGGGCTTTAGGGATCGTCATCAAGGGTGGAAGATCTTTGGATTTGGTGGCTAGAACCTTTTCAAGATTCTTGGCTAATGGTGTATTCCTCAACTTGTAGTAAATCTTAAGCTGCAATCCAGCAAAATAATATATGTAAACTCTCTTGGAAACAGACTCATCTTCAATACGATCAGTAAGACATAATCTCTTAGAGACATCCAAGATTCTTCCAGTCTTGGTAAGGAAATTCTCCTCTTCAATACCATTAGAATTTAAATTCGTATCAAAATTCAATGATTTCGAACTCTTAGAGCTCTTGATTTCGTCAGCCCTTTCTGCACATTTAACTAATCTCTCCGCAACAACCGCTAACGGGGACATCACCCAATTCTCCAATCCTTCAGCATACTTATTCCAAGCTTGAAGTAGAGATAGATGTACTTGAAACAACACTGCTTGATCGCCAGTAGTAATCATAGTCTTATTCACCGTGATGAATGCTTCTAAGATTGGTTTGATTCCCTTGGGAAACGAAGGCAAGTATTCTGACATTTGATCAAGGTCAGCGTTAAGGAGCTCTCTCACAAGGGACTTGCCAAAAACTGTCGATAATGAAGCACCATCTTCTTTACGAAACATGAAGATTAACTGACGTAGGAAGGAGACACTGTTTTCATACGTTGAACTCCCAGCAGATTCTGAACCAGTGGACATAGAACTTGTTGATGTTGAAAGTGATTGGTTCTGTCTGGAATGTGTTGAGAATTGGGACATTGTTAATGATAATTATATTGATTCGAAAGATTCTATAAGCCCTGAATTCAAAAAAAAAAGGGGGGATTAATCGACTCTTTGAGAAAATGGAGAGTGCTTCTTTCCTTTCATATTCCGACCATGTCGTTTTACAGGATAATAAACATCCGGACATCAATATCACGTGAATAAAAGAGGAAACTGGTTCTAGACTCCAGTATCTGGCACAAACTTCAATACACGTTTTTAATAGCTGTAATTGAAGTGGATAAGTAAGTCTAAGAAACCAAATATTCTTCTGTTTCAATTCCAAAAAAAAACCCTTATGAAGTTAAACTTGAATGACCTTTAGTATCTTCTGTTGAAGATGAATAGAAGGTTCTAGAAGAACTAACAGGAATCACTCTGGTAGACAAGCACTATCCGCCGATACTACCCGATTAGCGAAGGGCAAGGTCGTAGCCCTCAGTTAAAGAAATATAGACCAGATAACAAACTCATGAGTACTACAGACCCTGTATTTACTGACGGTGGAGGCGGAGGTGCAACCAGTGATTTCGGTCATAATTATAATATTCGTATATATATTGATCAGTAAATTGTTAAAGTATTCAATGATTATACTCTAATTTGACTAGCCTATTTAAACACTATAAGACTATTATTTAAACTGAATAGCTGCTGAGAACTGGAATACCTTATTTATAATATAGACAACGATTCCAATACATTCCGATCTATTATGTAACATAAATTATATACATACAATAGATCCACAATCCACAGTACAAAACTGTGTAAGAATATGTTAAAACCTGAAATCAAACTGCCTAAAGGCTAATGCACGTGTTTATATGAATGGAAATAAATTA